>CAKNYM010012963.1:0-18006 GCA_932195095.1 Andricus curvator | reverse complement strand
TTTCACGTAAATAAGCCCGAAGACGTTGATGTAAAAAATTTTTTGTGCTTTGCAGATTGAAAAATGTAAAAAAAAGTAAGGAATTTTGGGCACATTTAAGAAGAGTCAAGTTTAGAGCATTATTTCATATACAAGAGGCAATAGAAAAAATTTGAAAAAATTCATGAATATGAGGAAAACATTTGTGAACAAATTGCAGTTGACAAATTTGAGAAATAATAAAAATTGTTGCTTAAAATTACAAAAATATACAACCATACTATCTTCGGTTCTAATGAAGATATTAAAGCGATTCAAACTGCAAACTGTAACGGATAGGCTCTGTAATTATTTACAATCTCCCGGAAGGATGTGATTGTTTTATTTTTCGTGGAAATCGCGATATTTTTAGACATTTTTTTTGTTGGAAAGCAAGTGTCAGAAAACTGCGGGGATCCTTTTTTTTGCTTCCGACCGCTCGTGCCTTTCTTCGACTTGTGCTTCTGAACTCTTGCCCAGACATTTGACGCCTCCTCCGACCAGTGCCGTATTTCTTTCATTCGTGGCATAAAATTGTGTATATAGTAAATGGAATTGGTCGTTAGGCTTGTATATAAAATAATTGTAAGCTACGATCGAGGTCAAAAAAACTTTGTTTCCAAAATTGTTTGTGCTCTTTTTATAAACTACGGGACATATGGTAAAGTGTGCACAACATTTTATGTGTGTTATACTGTTATTAATTCTCAAAATGAACCTGCAAAATACACATAAAGAAAAAATTCAAGCAAAAATGAAACAGTTGAATTTTCAGCTAAAAAAATTCATTTTTGATAGAGAAAAAGAATTTTTATCAAAATAGTTACATTTTCCACAAAGCAGTTAAATTTTCGACAAAATATATAAATTTTTAACATATTGGATGATTTTTCAACTGAATAGTTACATTTTTAACTAAAAAATGGTGCATTTTCAATGAAGAATGTAATAGTTGATATTTCTTCTAACAAATATTTTTCAGTGAAGAGAGAAAAAAACGTTCAACATATTTTTAAATTTTCAAAATAAAAGACAATTTCTTTGAAAATGGGTTGAATCCTCAAGCAAAGCGTATTAAAAAGATGAGTTTCGAAAGAAAAGAGACGAATTTTTCACATAACAATTCAATTTTCTAGCAAGACTTTTAACAAAAAAATTGAATTTTATCCGAAGAATAAACATTTTAAGCAAAAAACCTGAGTTCTCAACTAAAAATTTAGCTAGCAGTTGATTGTTTTTACCAAAAATTAGAATAAACCTTGAACCGATTTTCCAATTTGCAGAAAGTAATGTGTACGAAGATACGCGTATTTCAATGTTGTGCTTTGTTTTTCAAATGAAACCTCAATTTTTTCTCCCCATCGATATATTTATCGTCTTCTTTCTGATTCTGATATATTTTATTGTCTTATTTTGAAATTCACCCTAAAATTTAAAAAAGGTTTTACAATAACAAAATGGCGCATATTTTTCTGAAAATATTAAAAGTCCAAGGTACTTCACTTAAAGAGATACGGCACTATTCGGAGGAGGTGTCAAATGCCTGGGCAAGAGTTCAGAAGCACAAGTCGAAGAAAGGCACGAGCGGTCGGAAGCAAAAAAAAAGGATGCCCGCAGTTTTCTCACACTTGTTTTCCAACAAAAAAAATGTCTAAAAATATCGCGATTTCCAACGAAAAATAAAACAATCACATCCTTGCGGGAGATTGTAAATAATTACAGAGCCTATCCTTTACAGTTTGCAGTTTGAATCGCTTTAATATATTCATTAGAACGGAAGATAGTATGGTTATACATTTTTGTAATTTTAAGCAACAATTTTAATTATTTCTCAAATTTGTCAACTGCAATTTGTTCACAAGTGTTTTCCTCATATTCATGAATTTTTTCAAATTTTTTCTATTGCCTCTTGTATATGAAATAATGCTCTAAACTTGACTCTTCTTAAATATGCCCAAAATTCCTTACTTTTTTTTATATTTTTCAATCTGCAAAGCACAAAAAATTTTTTACATCAACGTCTTCGGGCTTATTTACGTGAAACACTTGCAGCTTTCAAATGACTATTTACTTATTACTCTAGGTTTTTCTTTTGGCTGAGTTGTTAAGCTTCAAAGGCAGATGCCTATAATTTTTGCGCCGATAGTAGAAAGTTATTGTCAATGTTTTCGATCGACATACCGGTTTTGTCTAACAATCCATTGTTCTCTTTTTATTAAAATTATATAAATTACCAAAATAAAATGGTAATACCAGAGCATAACATTGGGCTTAAATAGAAATGAAAACATTTGAAAATCACACCGATTGACGTCAGTACAATGTTTGGCGCATATTGCACATTATGCTTCCGTCTCTGTACAATGCTTTTTTAAATAACTATTTTACAAAGAAATATTATGGCACATGGCATTCCACATGTCATACCTTATTACTTCATAATGTTTAAAACTTCACTGTGCGAGTAGGAAACCAATTCGCGACATTAATATCATATCAATACCATTTTTACACTACCACTTGCCAGGCTTGGGTATTTTGAAGAATATGCCTTTAAAAGTGATACATAAAGCTTTTACTGCCGTTAAATTACACTCGCGAACAGATAGTATTAGTAGATGGGGTTCTGGACTAGACATGATGTGGTTGGAGGTGTACAAGCCTCGATGAATTTGATCAAGATTTCAAGTTACTTGACTCCACAATTCTTCTTTCAGTTCCTACCGTGAGCAAATTCAAGAACTCCATATCCAATAATTGTCTTGCCTAGAATTAAAATAATAACTATTAGATATATTTTAACATACAAAATATTACTTATAAGATTTGAGGTCAGCCTGTAGACTGAGACTGACGCATTACTGAAAATTAATATGAGAGGGAAATAATTTATAAATAGTAAGTAAAGTGAGAGAAAGTTAAGGTGAAAAGTTTATATACAAAGAGAAACTACATGGCGAGGCTGAGTCTTATTCTAACCCAGGGTTATGGAAAGGAGGTGTCCCACTTTGTATGTTATTATTGCTCCTCAGAATTGGCTAATGAATCTTATGTGTATGTCCATATGAAAAGGGCCCTTACTGTCGGTATGAAGTTATGCATAGTGCCATATATATCAGGATAAACTTTCGAAATTTTAAGTAAAAGGTTTTCGAGAAAGGCGCATCCAAATCTGGCGAGAGCCACAAGCGCAAGTGTTATATTTTTTCTTCGAACGTGAAATATAACCACTTGCGATTTCTTCCGAGACACGACTACAAAGCTACTAGATACAGCATATATAATATCAACCCGCACTCAAATCCGAAAATGATAATTTTGACCCTGACTTCGAAAACGGAAAATATCTCATATTGTGTAGTGATTCATTTCCCACGAAGTTTCGAAACGAAATGCGACAACCCGGTAATTAGTGACACTTGACGAGAAAATCATTTTGCAAAAAAAAAATCAAAATCAGTTAATATATTTAGAACTTGCGCGTAGCATTTGAAATTTCCCATGTTATTTGAATGGGCAAAAGAACTGACTGAAATCTTCAAAATGAGATAACTTTATGAAATTTAATCGAAATCTGACGATTTTTGTAGAGAGAAGCAGCTTTTTATGCACTGAAGAATGTGATCATGTGTAAAATTGATAATTTAAAAGAATTCAAAATGGTGGCTATCATAATTTTCGAAAAATGCACTATTTTTAAGAAATTGAGACGGCCGCCATTTTGAAAATGCAATATACGTGAAAGAAGTCCGGACATGTATAAGCGAATTTATCTGTCTCTCTTGGACAACTTTGAATGTATTTCTTTCAAAATTCTAAAGAAAATTCTGCGCCAGTTCTTATGACTGATGCAACTTTTTGACCTTCGTATGTGGCTGAAACTAAAAGAATTTATTTTTTTCTATTCTAAAATTTGTTTGTGTAAGAGAGACATTTTTCTATGATTCCTTTTACTAAAATATAGCACGCATTGAGAGCTTTCTAATGGTACCAGTCCTAAAATGAGGAAACTGAAACGTGGAGTTCATAATCAGCAATTAGTTAAACGCTCGAATATTAATTAATGAATTTCTCCGCTTCTAGTCGGCGAATATCAATGTTTTTTAAAAATGTTTATAAAAATATGCTGTGTCTTCTTCAAGGGATAGCAGAGCTATTTGAATTGTACCAGTTGGTAAAAGTGAAAATCAAAGTTTTTAAAAATGTATGGTTTTTTAAATATTTTTATCATTAGGTACTTTTTTTCTTTAATTTATTTTTACTAGAAGATAGCTAGAAAAAATAAATTTAAAACGGTTTCAGTCTTAAACTGAGGAACTTAAAACGTGGAGTTTATCATCAGGCTTGAACTAAAGGGACCAATACTTTTTGATCGTTTTTGTTTAGTTCGTGGCGATTACGATGTCAAGGTTGTGTCGCATTTTTGTTATCAAAATATTTTTTCATATGCCAATTAATTGATTATAATATAGGCATTCATTTTAAACAACTTTTTTTGTAATAATCCTTTTCAGCGATTTTTTGCAAGATGAAATAACCATGAAAATCTAAGAGGAAACCTTTTGTAAACACGTAAGTGTAGGATAAATAACCTTGAGTAGGGAAAAAGAAGTTTAAGTAAAAAGAGGACTGAAAATTAAGATTTTATTTCGACGCTATTTTTGATTAATGAAGAAAAGTTAAGGGAGGTTCCTAAAAGTGGGACACTTATGAGCCAGAGAAGGGAACACAAACACACGGATTTGTGAGCGAGTCGGCAAAGTGCGCTACGGGGGAGCGGGAAGAGACGAAAGTGGAATTTACGGTCCCGACAGGCAAGCCAGTTGCGTTACGCAAGGGTAGGGGCAGTAGTGGAGCAGACAGGCGCGCTACCAAGTCGGCCGCAGGATCGAAGCGAGCTAGAACTCGGATCTTAGATCAGTCCTTCCAGGGGATAATAGCAAAGCCTCCTGGAATATCGAAGGCGCGAGTTCTTATGCTTTCAAGCCACGCTGTGAACGCCGTGTAAAGGGCTGAATGGTACCAGGGTTAACAAATCCTTGAACACCCCGGCGGGCACGCCGAAGTGTTCGTTGAATCCGACTTGGAATTTTGTTTGTATAGGTACGGCACAAGGAGGGACTAAACCTGGAGATCAAGGGGACAGAGTGTCTCCAAAGGTACCGCAGAGCGACCGTACTGATTTCTGGCACCCCCAATGATCCGTTGACCGTTCTGAGGCGCCTGAGCTGGCAGAAGCCCACTCTACGAACCGGTTCGTGGAAGGTGTATTTCAACAGGCAGGGAAGCAGTCCGAAGGGGAAGGGCTGAATTCTAGTTGTTGGTCATCCCGAAATTTAAATCAGGGCCCTTGCGGCTCTGGATTACCGATCTTATCTAGCGGCAGGTTACCTATCTGGGCTCTGTAGGGGGGCCAGAAGAGGCCGAAGACGCCCAGAATTAGTCTAACAATGGCTGAGACGGGAACCTACATGATGCAGATTAATTTGCACCACAGCAAAGGCGCCTCGGTGGTTCTGACCAGGCGTATGTCAGTGGTACAGACAGGGGTTGTCCTAATCAAAGAACCCTGGTTATACAGGTGAAGGATTAGTGGCTTGGGAAGGATTTGCTCCTTATATGAGGGGCACGCGAAAAAACACTAAGGGCCTGAATAGCCGTCAAGGGTATGGATGCGATTTCGGTTCCTAACCTCTGCCCCAGGCACCTCACCTTTATTAAGGTGGGAGTCAGGGGCAGAAACGTACAAAGGCTATAAGTGTATATCGCCTCGGCTTATTTCCCGGGCGATGCTGGGGGGACCCCACCTCCTAGAGAGATGGAAGCTCTAATTCAGAACTACCAGGAGAACAGGATTCCTCTGCTATGGGGCTCTGACGCTAACTCTCAACATACAGTGTGGGAGAGCACAAACATCAACGGCAGAGGAAGAGATTTAATTGAATACCTAGCGGGGACTGAGCTGGTAATTCTAAATCGTGGTGATACTCCCACATTCCAGATTAAAAACAGGATAGAAGTTCTGTTTGGAAGAACTGAGGAGCACGGTAGTGGGCTGGAGGGTCTCCGATGAGGAGTCTCTCTCGGACCACAAAAATATATTTTTCCGGTTATCCCGGGGAAAACCATCGGTTTCAAAGATCAGAAACCCCAGGAATACACTTTGGGACTCATATAAAGAGGAACTCAAAGGCAGGCTTGTGGAATTCCCCACAAGCGATGGTACCATAGATGAGTTAGAGTACGCCGCGCATTTTCTGTGAAGGACTCTGACTAAATCATATGCGAACAATTTCCCTACAAACACACTTAAATCTAGGAAAGGAGCAGAATGGAGGAACACCCATCTGGAGAAACTCCGTAAAAAGACTAGAGCATAGTGCAATAGGGCAAAAGGAACTAAATTGCCTTCAGACTGGGACATCTGTAAGACGGCTCAATATGAATACAATAAAAACATAAGAATTTATAAACAAGAAAATTGGAGGGGCTTCTGCGAGGAATCAAAGAACATTCCGGACACAGTGAAAATCAACAAGATTCTGTGCGAAAAATCCGGAAGCTCGCCTCGGGCCCATAAGGTTCGATGTTGGTGAGTTTGCCGAATATAAAGAAGCAACGCTAAATCACCTGATGGAAGTCCACTTCCCGGGTTTTCAGCGAACTTAAACCGAACGAGAGGTGGAAGGCTGGGGCCAAGAGAGGGAGCAGGTCGACTAGAATTTCGCCGCCAAGGTCGATGTTATGAAGAAGGTGAAATGAGGCGTTGGGTCCCTCTGTCCCTTCAAATCATCAGGGATGTATGGTATCTATCCAGTGCTCTTACAGAAGGGCACAGATTTTGTCGTCCCCCACTGACGAAACTATTAAGGGCAATCATTGCCCTTAAACACGTGCCAATGGCATGGAAGCATCGTAGAGTGGCCTTCATTCCCGAACCTGGGAAGGAGGGCTCCACTGCTGCTAAAGATTTCCGGCCGATCAGTTTAAAGTCTTTCATCCTGAAGACGCTACAGAAGCTGGTCGAGAGATATATAAGATACTAGCTGTCACCCGCGGACGTCGCCCGCGGTAACAGTTAACCGCTGCCCCCATTACTCTTATGACCTGTCCGGGAGCCCAAAGAATATGTATGCAAAATTTGGTGTCGATTAGTCAAAAACTGTGACGGTGCCCCACCCCCCTAACTGCCCCCCCCCCATTACTTTTACGACCTGTCCGGGAGCCCAAAGAATATGTATGCAAAGTTTGGTGCCGATCAGTCAAAAACTGTGGATTTGCATAAGCATCATAAGTTTCAGGCCACTTGATTTTATACAGTGTGTCCCGCGAGAACTCTGGTTCCTTTTAGGGGGGCGTAGGGGAAGTGAAAGTAAGCAAACAAGTCACCCAAAATTTTTGGATCTGGGGCATATTTTGGGAACGACAGAGGGTACAAATTGTATGTACGTGTGAGCATTTGTGGCGTGCGCGCGTCACGGCAATGACTCAATACGTTAAAGTTCGAGTTTGATCAAACTGAAAAATAACTTGTAATGAATTCTTGTAGAAATATTTGTACAAGAATTCATTACAAGTTATTTTTCAGTTACATAAACGTAACAAATAACTATCAAGAACCAATAGCCCTCTAAAATACGTTTTAAAACAAGTTTTTTTCTATTAGTATTTCATATTTTTTTTACAATTTTTCAAAATTCGTATTGAAAATTTATTTTCAAGTTTTTTTTTTAAATTGAAATAATTACATAAGTCACCTTCGAGTTATTATCTCCAACCCCATAATAATACTCGGAAACCCCCAAAAAACACCCCTATTACTTTTAGCTAAAGAAATACCAACTCGCTCTAGGTGATGCCGCCTAACAATTTTAAAATTATAAGTAATCACCTAAGTCACGTTCGAGAAGTAGTAAAGGAGGTTTATGGGGGTTGCAGAATATTATTATGGGGTTGAGAATGTAGCTTGGAATTTTACGAACGTGACTTGAGTGATTATTTATAATTTTAAAATTGTTTGGCGGCATCACATAGAGCGAGTTGGTATTTCTTTAGCTGAAAGTAATAGGGGTGTTTTTTTGGGGTTTCAGAGTATAATTATGGGGTTGGAGATAATAACTCGAAGTGACTTGTGTAATCATTTTAAAGTTAAAAAAAAACTTAAAAAGAAATATTAAATACAAATTTTGAAAAATTGTTCCTGATAATTATTTGTTAGGTTTATGTAACTGAAAAACAACTTGTCATGAATTCTGGTACAAATATTTATACAAGAATTCATTACAAGTTATTTTTCAGTTTGATCAAACTCGAACTTTAACGATTGTGTGATTGCCATCACTACCTCAAGCGCTTTGGTGGGGGACTGCCTGTTCGCCGTGACGCCCGCACGCTACACATGCTTACACGTACATACAATTTGTACCCTCTGCTGTTCCCAGAATATGCCCCAGATCCAAAAACTTTGGGGGACTTTTTTGCTTACTTCTACTACCCCTAAGCCCTTCTAAAAGGAAACAGAGTTCTCGCGGGACGCCCTGTATATTAGAATCTATATAGAATACAGATATGCTATTTTGCATTATTTATTAAACAAAACGGTGTGACTGGTATCGAGCTTCAACTATACAAATTTGAATTTTATATATTAGATGAGGTGCTTTTAGCCTCTCCGCTGCACAGAGGGCAGCACGAATGGTCACCCATCCAAGTACTAAGCGCGCCCAACGCTGCTTACCTTCAGTGATCTGACGAGAACTGGTTTTTTCAGCGTGGTATGGCCGTTGGCAAAAAAAATAAATATAATATAAAAATATAATAATATAAACAACATAATTCATTAGATAAATCAGAAAGAGAACATGTTAATTAACACAGAGACAAGAGAATTTGATAAATAGATGTACGTGACAAAATGGAAAATCAAAATGTAGTTTATAAAATAAAATGTAGGAGTTGTAAGGCAGTATATATAGGCCAAACAAGGAGACCACTAAGAATAAGGAGAGATGAACATCAAAATAATTTTCATAGAAATCAGAAATATCACAGCGTGCTGTCGAAACATAGAATTACACATGGCCATGAGTTCGATTGGGACGGTGTAAGAGTCCTTCCTATATAATGAAAGGAACCAAAGAAAAAGGGAATTCATGGAAATGTTATACATAAAGAGAAAGGGCAATAATGCAATCATTTTGAAAAGAGACCTTTCGAGATATAACAAAGCCTTTGATAGTTTTATCGAATTTTGAAAGGAAACATTTTAAATTAATGTATTTTAATATTATGTTCGTTGGCAATTAAAACAAGTACTAAAGTGCATAAAGGATTTACGAAATATTAAAGATTGACACTTATAACGAAAATTAAAAGTTAAAAATTCATCCAAAATAAAAAATAATGTAAATAACAGTACGATAAGAAACTTCAGTCTCATATGTACATACATTGCTAATATTAAGCATAAGATAGAAATATGTGTTCGCAGTAACCTATAAAATTATACCCTGATGAGGAGATCTAAAGTGGTCTCGAAACATGTTGGTCCCAAAAGTAGTATAAAAAAGACGGAGAAAGAGAAAGGAAAAGAGAGTGAGGATGGCTTGGTTGTCTCTTTCCCAATTCTCTCCCTCTTTTTTGCTCTTGTTATATACTTGTCTCTAACGAGCCGATTACAATGTTGTTTGGAAAAATTATTTTGGGGCCTTTCTATGCCATTCTTTTTGCATATATTGAACTTTTTGAATGTGTTTTTCCAAAACAACTGATTTTTGGATTCACAATGTTTCTGAGCCTTTTTGTTTCAAAAATAAATTTTTGCACAGATTGACTTGTTAATATTGTGTTTCTAATTCTCTTCTTAAAAAATTTAAAAAACAGAGACATTAAGCCATAGACCTTGATATTTGTTTCTCTTGAGTTCGGATTTAATTGCCGTTCTCGGAGAATCGGTTTTCTTGGTCAACTCTCAAAGTATCTTGTTTTTTAAATAACTATGCTAATATGACGCGTTCCACTTTACTCGCTACAGCGTTTATTAGAATTGAGGCTGATTGTGGTAGGTCTAAAGTTTTTTGAGTTTTATTAGATCAAGGTCCTATGTACAAAAAAGTAAATACGCTAGTGCATGGCGTTGGTTGTGAGTTTATTGGTACTGCTAAGAAATTAGCTAAAGTGTGGTTATGTACGAAGGAAAATAATCAGAGTCCTGCAGCTTTACATGCCTCAGTATTATTGAATCATTCATCGTACAATCCGCCTGTGAAACTAAACAAGGTAAGTAAGTACGTAAGTATACCATTAAGCCATTTCCCTTTCAGGGTAGGCGTGACACTACCCGATTCGGGTAGTGTTTCTAGGTGGATAGTTTCTTGTAGTAAATAACTACAAGTGTGGGCTCACCACACCCACGGTAGATGCGAATGAATTAAAACAATTTTGTCTGGCTGACCCTGACCCTTTTAGCAATATGCAAATCGATATGATTTTAGGGGCTGATAAATTCGGATCATTTTTATTGTCTGTATTAAAACAAGGAACATTAGGATCCTTTACCGCTCAGAGTAATCTTTTTGGCTGGATTTTATCCAGTTCAATCCAGCAGTCACCCTCACATGGATCTAATACAGCTCATTCTAGTATTACTGCAGAGTGCTGCATGAGGACATGGCATCGTTTTTGGGAGATGGAGGAACCTCCTTCTAAATCTTCTTTAACTGAAGATGAAGTTCGCTGTGAAAAACATTTTTTGTCTTCACATCGACGATTGCCCTCTGGTAGGTACTCGATTCGATTGCCTTTTAAGAATGGCCCTCCTATTGATATAGGTAATTCAATACATCGCGCTACTTTGATTTTGCGAAAGGTACAGTCTCGCTTAACAGCAAAACATGAATCTGAATCACATGGAATTAGTTTTCGATTTTTCGGGGTTGGACTCTGAACAAACTGTTTATCTTCCTCATCATCCAGTTCTTAGAGAAAGCAGTTCTACTACTCATTTGCCAGTAGTATTCAATGCGTCTAGCCTCACTTCCAACGGAACTTCCTTGAATTCTAATTTACATACCGGTCCAAAATTGCTGACTGATCTAGTTTCTATTATATTACGATGGCGCGAGCATCGCTTTGTTTATGTACCTGACGTAGAAAAAATGTTTCGGCAAATTATGGTTGATCCGTGCGATCGTGATTATCAGCGCATTTTGTGGTATTCTCCTGGAGCTAAGTTGGAAGTTTGGCGACTGACTACTGTAACTTATGGAACTGCTTGTGCACTTTATCTTGCGAACCATGTAGTCAAGCAGTTAGCTAAAGATGAAGGGTCTGACTTTCCACAAGCTAAGCCAATCCTAGAAAATAATCTTTAAGTCGATGACGTATTATTTGGCACTGATGAATTTGAGGAAGCCAAAGCATTAAGATCTCAGGTCTCTCTATTGATGGCTTAAGGAGGCTTTCATCTTCAAAAATGGGCCTCTAATGACGATCAATTACTACAAGACTGTCCTTCTGGCAATCATAAAAGAGCCTTGGACCTTTTGCTGGGGAGGACTTTCAGTTGAAAGTTTTAGGTTTACATTGGGATCCAGCTTCCGATAGTTTTCGAATTCAACTTGAAGCTCGACCCATCGAACAATCTACGAAACGACAGATTCTTTCAGTAATCGCTAAACTTTATGATCCTTTAGGATGCCTCTCGCCGGTTATCGTTCTGTCTAAAAGAATAATGCAGGAACTCTGGTTCCATAAAATTAACTGGAATGAGCCACTGCCTGAGAATTTTTTAGATCGTTGGTCTACTTATTATAGCAGCCTTTCAAAGCTAGAACGGATTCTGATCCTAAGGTGGACTGGTCAGACACAGTCAAGCTTAGGTTATGAGCTTCATGGGTTTTCTGATGCTTCAGCCAAAGCGTATTCCACTGTGATATATCTACGTATTCTTCGAGAAGATGATGATGCTCAACTTTCTTTGATATATGCCAAAACTAAAGTGGCTCCTTTTCTGCCCCTGAGCATACCACTACTTGAATTATGTGGTGCTCAATTGCTGGCCAAAGAATAACGCTTTATCATTAAAACAATTGGATTTGAAAATGTACCATTACTTTGCCACACTGACTCTACAGTGGTATTAGCCTGGCTCAGCTAACATTCTCCTTCTTGGTGCACATTCGTGCCCAATAGAGTTGCTGAAATTCCAAAGTGTATTCCACAAGCAACGTGGAGACATGTTCCCACAGTTGACAACCCAGCTGATTGTTCTTCCAGGGATCTCTTACCTGAGCAATTACTAAATTATTCTTTATGGTGGCGAGGACCTCCTTGGCTAGCGCGTCACTCGTCTGCTTGGCCAGAATCAAGAGCGTTATTACCTGCCGACGTTGACCTTGAGCAAAAATCTTCGGCCCAGACCTCTCAAATTGCTTACCTTTCCGCTGAAGAGAAGCAGCCCTTTATTGATCTTGCTGATAGAATTTCATCCTGGCCAAAACTAATTAGGATCACGGCCGATTGTCATCGTTTTATTGATGCTCTTCGTCTAAAAATGGGAAGGTCGACGGAAGTTAAAGATCCGCCGAATTTCCTTACTCTACCTGCATCTGAGATCAATAGAGCCTCTTTATGGTGGATGCATCAAATTTAGACTTGCGCATTCGAAGCTGATATACGCACTATAAGAAAAAGGAGTCGTGATTCCTTCAGGTTCTCCCTTAAAGTCCTTCAACCCTTTTTTGGATGGTTTGGATGTTTTACGCTTAGGTGGCCGCTTACATCAGGCTCCTATAAGCTATGAGGAGAAACATCCTGTTATATTGCCTAACCATCGTATGAGTGAACTTATAGCTTCACACGCTCATATAAGAACTATTCACGGTGGCATACAGCTAACATTATATACTCTTCGTTAAGGGTTTTGGATAATCGGAGGTCGAACTCATGTAAAGAGTATAATTCGCCGTTGTGTTACGTGTGTACGTGAGCGAGCTGTCACTATTCAGCAATTAATGGGTAACTTGCCTGACTTTCGAACTATGAATTGTAGGCCTTTCACACATACTGGGGTTTATTACGCTGGTCCCTTCTCCGTTCGGTTTGCTCCAGGTAGGGTTCAGAACAGTTATAAAGGTTATGTTGCGCTATTCGTTTGCTGTGTAACTCGTGCGATTTATTTGGAATCTGCTTCTGACTACACTTCTCAAGGCTTTTTAGTAGCTTATCAACGCTTTATCGCTTCTCGAAGTAAAACCTCGAATGTGTACAGCGATAATACCTTTCAAAGTGCCGATCGCGAAATGAGACATAATTTAGCTCAGTTAAAAAAGGATACTGATTTATTGAATCTATTTTCAGTAGAAGGAACTACGTGGCATTTTATTCCACCAGCAGCTCCTAATTTTTGGGGATTGTGGGAAGCTGGCGTTAAGAGTCTTAAGCATCATCTGCGTAGATGTGTGGGTTCGCATACCCTCACAATTGAGGAATTTACTACGATTCTAGCTCGAATACAAGCTTGCTTGAACCCACGTCCAATAGGCCCTCATTGTGATGATCCTGATGATTTTTCGTATTTGACACCAGGTCACTTTCTGATTGGTGCCCCTCTTACTAGTGCTCCTGAATCTTCTCTAGAACTCATTCCAGAAAATCGCTTGACTAGGTAGCAAATTTTGCAACGTATAGCAGAAATGTTTCGGCGAAGGTGGAACGTTGAATACTTGCAATTTTTGGCAGCAACGTTATAAGTGGCAACAAGAACGCCCCAACATTAAGGTGGGTGATATGGTCCTCATAAAGAATGATGCTCTCCCCCCATCAAAATGGACTGTGGGTCGCATCATTAAGTGCTATATGGGAAAAGATAAATGTGTACACACCGTTAGAGTTAAAACTGCTAACACAGAATTCGATCTTTCGATCTCTAAAATTTGTTTGTTACCTATCTCTTCGGTCGAGGCTGCTGAAACATCGGACCGTCTTAATCATAATGTGGTTTAAGTGACTCAAATGAACGACTCTTCGTTTTTTATGTTATAATTTGTTTTTACAATATTTATATAGTTCATGGCGGGCGGGCATGATATTTGTATACTTATCATTTTCAAATTAAGGCCGTTATTTCACGGAGGGCGGTAGCCTTTCTTATTGTCCTTCATTTTTTGCTTTTGCGAAATTTCATCAAATTTAATTGTGATTTCAAAATTTATTTCGTGTTGCTCTAGCACCACGAGGCGGGCGGTATGTTAGGAGTGTGAGTATGATTTTGAGATTATTGTATGAATTTCGTGATTCCCTGAAACTGTAATTTCAGCTAACACAGTTAATCGACTAATGATTATAAAAATGTACAATAAGAGTGGAAATTGAGTGGAGATAAATGTTCTTTTTCTTAAAACTAAATTTTATCATGGTTTTATTCAATAAAGAACTTTGAGGAGTTTCCCGCCAACTGAAGGTCTACTGTTTTGTGAGAACCCTTATCATCTCAGAGTTGATTTAAATGAAATAATAAGAATCTTTAATAAAATTCACGTACCTGTTTGATCCATATTCATTACGAAATCTTTGTTGAATTGGGCTATCAACATTCGCGCCGGGATCCGAAATCTAGTCTAATCCCTATTTTTAAATTCTTGGACCTATGTTTTTGAAGCTTTGAAATCGAAATATTGGAATTGACTTGCAGAAACCAAAGCCCGTTGCTACAAGTTTCCGGTAGTAATTCGCTCAAAGCTCTGTCGAGGTTCAACGAAGCGATCCTACGTCCATGAATCAACAGTAGCATATTTATCAAACTTGCTACCGCCACTTTTAATTTGCATTTCCCACCTGAATGAACAGGTCAGGCTTTTTAAATATGAGCATCCCTTTTATGCAAATTTTATAAACTTCAAATTAGATGTTTCCCGGACAGAGTGACAGCTTTAGTTTTGTAATCCAGGGAAATGTTCTCGTACTCTTTTCAACTTCTGCGTACGTGCCACTGTCGTCGATTTCATTTAAGTAAATTACTTCTTTATTAGAAACAAGGTTTTTTATCGGCAAGAATTTGTAACATATTCTGGAACATTTCTTCCCCTACTACCATGGCTTCTTCTCTTGACAAGCTACCTTTCGGTTATGGGGCCGAAGCACCTGAGCTACCGGCTGATGTAAAGTATATTTCGCCAATCTCTATATGGCGTATGGTGAATATTTTATAGTCGATTTTCTCAAAAAAGGCAAAACCGCATACTACGCTTGGGCATATTGAAAAACGAGTTACCGGGGCATTTTTGAAGTTGGATCTTCGCAAAAGCGCACGTGTTATACTTTTTGTTCGAACAACAGATATAACCACTTCCAATCGTTTTCGGGACATTATTATAGTGCCAATAGATTTACTATAGCTCCTAGTATCATCTCCCACTCATACCCGAAAATAATAATTTTGATCCTGACTTAGAAAAATGCAAATATCTCCTAATCTGAAAACAGCTATAAGGGCCCTTTTCATGTGGACGACCACAAATATTTTTATAAATCCTTTGGCCAGTTTTGAGATATTAGTGGTGAAAATAAGCTCTCCAAATTTCATCAATTTATCTGCGACCGTCTTCAAATTATCTTGCTCACAAAAAAATGTGACACACACACAGACGGTTGTATTACACATTTTTTAATTGAGGAACGTTCAATTGAACGAATTTGAAAATTTTCGAAATTGGTACCATTACAAAGCTTTCTCTACGAGGAAGAAAAAATTGAGTAATCTCGATCCAACAGGCACAAAAATATTTGCGGTAAATTGTGATGACAGAAATACAGAAAACGTATCAAAAATAGGACTGGTTCATTTTAGTTTGCGCTTAAGAGTTATGTAGGCGTTCAAGCAATAAAGAAGCTTAAATTCAGTCATTTTTTTTAACTAAGAACGAAATTCAGACTTATTGGGACTAAATTTTATTCAATACAAGACTTTAATGAAAGAATAATACGTTTCTTAGGCTAAAATTAAGCCTTCATGAAACTGACAATGATTTTTGTTGTTTTCGTCTGATTGAAGGGGAAACGAATAGCGGGCATACAACGAGCAGGAGCGCTAGGACTAGCTTGCTTCTATCACATACTCGTAGAATAGGCGGTTCACGTAACTGCTGGAGTGGTCCCTACAGATCTAGTCGCAAGCGAGCAAAAATACATTTTCGAACAGAAATCTGAAGTTGGGAAAGATACTGCAAAGGAGCAAACCAGGATTCTCACTACGTCAATCTAGGACAGACGAAAAAGCTCCTCCAGATGGGAGATGGACCGCGAGATTAATAAACCAGCTAGCGACGTATGTAAATCGTAAATACGGCGAGACAAACTTCTTACTTATGCAGTTCCTCCCTGGCAACGAATTTTTCCAAGTCCACCTACATAAATAGAGAAAATAAGAATCCCCGAGTGTCGACTGTAGATACGACAGCCAGAGTAGGGATCATGCGTTCCACACGTTTTTCGCACGTGAAAGATCAAGAAAACACAGAAAAAGATTGAAAGCAGACTTTTGCCAACTGATGCCCTACAATAATTTTGGATTGAAGCTGCAGTGTGAGGACAGTTGGGAAAAAGTGGCAGTCTACGTGGAGGCAGTGCTACGAAAGAACATAGAAGAACAGATGGCGTCCTAGGAGAAGACCCCCTCCCCCCCTAAAGTAATGCATAAACAGTCCCGCGGTGTGTGTTTTTTTATTGGGTGGAAATCCCATATGTTCGGGAAGTTCGGGTACTCCAGAGTTTTTTCAAAAAGTTTTGAACACATAATAGAAAAAAGTTATGTCGTTGGTACAAATATACTTTCGTAGTATTTAATCGAATCTTTATGAGTTTGTACGACTAATACTTAATTAAAATTTCAATTACTGAAGGTTGTTTCATTTGTTTGCAACTAATAGAATTTACCTTAATGATATTACTTTTCATAAAATCTTAATTTGTTTGATTGACAAAACCTACTGAATTAATTCGTTGCCTCGTACTTCTTTTTTTATTTTCATGAACTGCTCGAGATGAGAGGAGTGTGGCAAACCACCCATACACGTTAACCGGACTTGCGAGCAGAACATTAATTCCACGTGGTGGGCCTTGTAAGACCAACTCGATTTCAACACTGGGAAGAAGAGAAGGTCCCTGGCATATATGTTTAAATGATATTCCCTCTCGTTCATGAATGCGAGGGAACCAGGAGTCTGATGACCGAAAGGATGTCAGGGGGCAATTTTTTCCCCCACAGGAAGCACATATCCCTATTTGAGGGGGAAAGTCCCTCCGAAACGTTAACACTCGCGATAAATATTAAAAAATTAACAAGATAACACAGTTTTCAAACGCCGAAAAAAAGTAAACAGAAACAATACAATCAGCACCGCGTGGTATCTCGATCGATCACTAAATCTATTTAAAAGGACTTCTGGCGCCATATTCAAAATAGAAAAAGCTAAATAAAACTTTCCACATTTTCTTCTAATTCTGAGTTGATCATATAACATTCCCTTCACACCACCCACACAGAAGAAATAATTTACATATAGCTAAAGAAGATTTGGTAAAGATTTTCCAAATTTGTAATTAGCAAAAATAAGCATTTTCCACAAAATGCAATGTTATTGTGTTTATGATTTTTTCAGAGGAACCTTAGGCTATATAATGTAAACCTATCACCCCATCAAACCCACCCATGCAATAGAATTCAACTATAGAAAGCTGGAAAGACCCGGTGAATAGTTTCCGATCTTAGTCTATGGGAATATAATCATTTCTCTAAAAAATCAAAGTTATAGCGACTTTGATTTTTTAAAAAGGTCCTTGGGTTCTGGATTATCATTATAACATCCCCAAAAGTCCATACACCCAGAAGAAATAAATTACATATAGCTGTCAAGATTTGGTAAAGATTTTCCAAACTTGTAATTAGCAAAAAAAAGTTATTTCCACAAAATGAAAAGTTATTGTGTTAAT
>CAKNYM010012962.1:0-21710 GCA_932195095.1 Andricus curvator | reverse complement strand
GGATTTTCATCCAAAATAGCTGGTTAACGAACTCGTTCTCTATTTTTCGGCCATAAAAAAGTGTGCCAAAGCTCAATCAAATCTGATCATTTTTTCGAAAATTATCGTGGCTACAGACAGACAGATTACAGACAGACACCTTCGTAAAAATCGTTTTTTCTAGCTCAGGGGGTCTCAAAAGGTGGAGATTTGATGAAAACCGACTATGTCAAATTTTACATAAAACCAATACCTTCTCATTAGAATGAGAATGTAAAAAGAAAAGAAAATTTAATTAATCTGTGTATGAAATCTACAGTAATCTATGGTATGAAAATGCTATTCAATATCAGACGTCACACTCTTTCCCCTATTCCCCTTTTTTAAACAATTCCTCTTTTTCCCCTTTTTCAAGAAATATGCGCTTTTTCTGTTGTTTTTTTGTGCTTAAATACGAACTGAATTAATAGAACCTAATAAGAAAATTCAACTATTTTTGGTTGAAAAGTCTACTACAATATTTTTGAATCAGAATTAATCTTTTTTTGGGTAAAAATGGTTGAAAAATTTGGTTCAAATTTAATTATTTTATTAACATTTTAACTATTTTCTTAAAAATTCGTACTTTTTCGTCGTAAATTCAAATTTTTTGTTAAACATTCACATTTTTGGATAGGAAATTGATCTTTTTGTTAGAAAAATCAACTTTCATGGTTCAAAATAAACTTTTCGGTCGAAAATTCAACTGTCTTCTAAAAAAATTGTCTTTTTGACTTGATAATTCAATGTTTTGTTTTAAAAATGAAACGGTTTTTGGTTGCAGATTAATCTTTTTTCTTCTTGGTTGAAAATTCATCTTTTTGGTTGAAAATTTAACTATTTCACTTAAAGATTCATAATTTTAGTGAAAAATTCATCTTTTTGGTTAAAAATTCAACTATTTTGTTGAAAATTTAATTGTTGTGTTGGAAATTCAATTGTTTTGGTGAAAATTCAATTATTTTGTTGAAAATTAGTTTGGTTTGGGTTAAAATATCATTATTGTTGTTGAAAATTCAACTGTCTTCTACAAAATTCGTCTTTTTGACTTTATAATTCAATTTTTTGTTTGAAAATGCAACGGTTTTTGGTTGCAGATTAATCTTTTTTCTTCTTGGCTGAAGATTCATCTTTTTGGTTGAAAAATCAACTGTTTCAGTTAATTATTCATAATTTTAGTGAAAAATTCATCTTTTTTGTTAAAAATTCAACTATTTCGTTGAAAATTTAATTATTGTGTTGGAAATTCAATTGTTCGGATGAAAATTTAACTATTTTGTTGATAATTAGTTTGTTATTGGTTGAAATATCAACATTTTTGTTGAAAATTCACCTGTCTCCTCAAAAATTTGCGTTTTTGATTAAAATATCGACTATTTGGTACCAAATTCATCTGCGTACGAGTAAGTTGAACATTCAACCATTTGGTTCTAAATGGCACTCTTTGGTTAAAAATTGATATCTTTTGAACTAAAATTAAACTTTTTTGTTCAAATTCATCTTTCAAGTTTGAAAATGATTTTTTTGTAAATTTAATCATTTTGTTGAAAATTTAATCATTTTGTTGAAACTTTAATTGTTTTCTTGAAAAGTCATATTTTTTGGTCGAAAATTCAACTGCTTTGTTAAACATTTGCATTTTTGAATAGAAAATGCAACTTTTTGGTAGAAAAGTTTCTTGGTTCAAAATTAACTTTTTTGTTGAAAATTCAACTGTCTTCTAAAAAATGATTGATAATGATAATGCTTGATAATTAAACTTTTTGGTTGAAAATGTATCTATTTTTAGTTGCAGTTTAATCTGTTTTCTTCGAAATTTAGACCACTTAATTCAAAATTCAACTATTTGGTTAAAAATTCAACTTTTCTGGTGAAAATTCATCTTATTTACTTAAAAGTGGAACTATTTTTTTCTAAATGCAGTTGTTTGGTTGAAATTATTTGTTTTGGTTCAAAATTTAGCTGTTTGGGTGATGATTCATCATTCATGGTTAAAAATTAACTTTTTTATTGAAAATTTATCTTTTCGGAATTAAACGTCAAATTTTTTCAAAAAAATTCGACTTTTGAACTTAAAAATTCAGCTTTTTTGTTAAAAAATCATATTTTTTCGTAGAAAATTCATCTTCATTTGTTGAATATGCAACTATTTTGTTGAAAATTCATGTATTTTGTTAATTTTATGGGCACTTGTGTGCACATGTCAGGTCGGACTGTTTTATAATTTTTCTTCCATTTCTTACCATTGGATATAGATAATATTTTTTCAGAACTTTTAACACTGGAATTTGTACATCTTGGCACAAGACACCAGTCTTAGAATTTATATGAATTTTTAAAACAAAGTGGCACGGCGCGATAGAAATACAAATTTGAAAAGGCCCTTGTTCAATTACACTCGTATTATTGAACTACTTTGTTTTGAAAATTCTTCTTTTTTGTTCAAAATGTATAGTTTTTACTGAAAATTTAACTATTTCATTTTTGTTGAAAATTTGTTATTTTTTAGTAGAAAATTCAACTATTTTGTTGAGAATTCATGTATTTTGTCGAAAATTGAAGTTTTTTTAGTAGAAAATTAATCTTCTTTTTAAAATTCATCTTTTTGGTTAAAAATTCATCTACGTACCTACATTACATTTATTTACAAAAATTTATTCCGCTCTTATTCCCCTATTTTCTGGAAAAATCACCCTATTTGTCCTGTTTTACGAGCATTTTAGGCTATGATGTCTGCAATATTAAAATTGTAATTCTTCTAATTTATAAAGTTCTGGTTTTCTAGCTCCCATTGTAAAGCATCGAAATATAAATACGGCAGTTAAGTGTCAAAAGGTTTATTTATTGTGGGCGTCCGTATGTAAAAATAAGCAACAAGTTGTCGACTAAGGTATAGAAATAAATGTTAAGTTTGTAGGTATATAAGCATGTATGTCATATTGTCTTGCTGGTACATGGTCAACGTCAAATTAATTTTTGAAATAAATTCCCTAACTTTTCAATGGACTCCCGAATTTTTTCGAAATTTTCCATACAGTATTTTAGGAAAAATTCCATAACTTTAAGGAGAATTCCGAACTTTTGTGAAATTTTCCCTCCCGACAGGTACGAAAAATTCCCTAATTTTTAGTTTTACGGAATTTAGCCTACTGTAAAATTCCCTAACTTAAGTAAATTTCCAAATGTTTTCCGAAATTTTTTCTTCGAAATGTTAGGGAAAATTTTCGAAATGTTAGGATTATTAGCCTTCCGATCATTTGCGGGAAAATCCCCGAAAAATTCCTTAGTGTTCCATATTGAAAATGTATGGGTAGGAATCTTATTGTCCCCTTTCTACACTAATGACAATGATAAGAGATATAGTTACTGTCTAACAATCCATGAAATTGTAAGCGAGAGATAATTGTTGTAATTGTGCTCCTCATTGAGTAGTAAACTGGCGTTCGCCAATGGCACAAATTGAGTTAATTAAAATAGAACCGCATTCTCTCGAATGCTGGTCGATAAATCAATGGGGGATTTTCAACTCGATATTGAAAACTCCAGTTTTTTATACCTCATGCTTTGATTGCATATGGAACTCTATTTTTGGACTACTTGGTAAATATCATGTTTTGCTGTTGGTAGTATTTCCAAATCGAGGTATCTATTTTTCATTTCAACACAGTTTGCTCGAAAAATTGCATGTACAAATATTCGTTATATGGTAGTGCTTTTACGTGTTCCTTTATCATTATCGCATCAAATTGATGAGTTAGTAAATATTGAACTACTATGTATGTAGGTACGTGCATTTTTGACATGCCCGAAATTTCAACATTGTCGTTTAAACGTGGCGAATGTGATTGTTGCAAGCTTGGAGAAATATTGCCTTTATTCATGCAGGAATAATTTTTGTATTTTGCTGTAGTTTACATTTTTTAATTTAAAGTCAGGGAAAATTTTTTAATAACTTTAAAAAACTTCGAATGACTGAGAATTTTGTTCCTGTATTTCAGCGGCTATCCTCTATCTGAAAAGATTACTCAGGGTAAACTAAATAACAATGTTTTTCATTTGTAAAAGTAAGCTTCATATTACTAGATTTCACTATTTTGTTGAAAATTCATTTTTTTTTGTTTGGAAATCGATTTGAATTGAAAATATAACTATTCCATCTTTGGTTGAAAATTGATCTGTTTGCTTAAAAATTCAGCAGTTTGGTTGAAATTTGTCGCTCTCTTGACTGAAAAATCTTTCTTAGTTGAAAATTCATCTTTTTTGGTTGAAATATCAACTATTACATTTTTCGTTGAGAATTCATCTTTTTTGGTTGAGATATCAACTACTTGGTTAAAGGTTACAATCTTTTGTTAAAAATTCATTTTTTTTAACTGAAAATTTAACTAATCAATTTCTGGTTGAATTTTTTTTTAGTTAAAAATTTATTTACTCTGTTAAAAATTCTTCTTTTTTGGTATAATATTAATCTTCTTGGTGGAAAATTAATCTTTTTGGTTTAAAATTCAACTATCTCAGTTGAATATTCCATTAATTTAGTTAAGAATTCATCTCTTTGGTTGAAAATTAATTATTTTACTGAAAATTTAACTATTCAATTATTGCTTGAAAACTTATCTTTTTTTTTAGTTGCAAATTAATGTAAGTTGTTGAACATTCATGTTATTTGTTGAAAATCAATCTTTTTTTGGCAATTAATCTTCTTGGTTGAAAATTTATCTTTTTGGTTGAAATTAAACTATTCCAATTAAAGATTCATAATTTTAGTTGAAAATTCATCACGTTGTTTGAAAATTTATATTTTTTAGTTGAAAGTTCAACTTTTGGCTTAAAAATTGATCTTGTTTAGTTGAACATTCCACTCTTTGATTGAAAATTCATGTTAATAAAAATGATTGATAATTCATGTTAATTCTTTTTTTTTCTGAAAATTCAGCTATTACAGGCAAAGATTAATAATTTTAGTTGAAAATTCATCTTTTTTATTCAAATTCAGCAATTCCAGTTGAAAATTTATCATGTAGGTTGAAAATTTATCTATTTGAGTTAAAAATTCAACTATTTGCTTGCATATTGATCTTTTTTAGTTGAAAATGCAATTATATATTTGAAAATTCATCTTTCTGGTTAAAAATTTATCTTTTTGGTTTCAAATTCAACAATTTGATTACAAATTTATCTATATTGTTGAAAATGCAATATTTTTACTTGAAATTTTAGGCATTTCAAGCGTTTTAAATTGTGTTTTAATACAGTACAGTACATGATAATAAAAAAAATGTTTTAATTATTATCTTCTGAAATTTCTTGAAATACCTCAAAATCGCTTGAAATCTTTGAAATCGCTAGCAATTCCTTTATGTTCAATTAAATTTATTTTAAAAAGTTCATTAGAAATATCTTTGAATTCTTTGGAACTCCTAAAAAATTCTGTCAAATCCCTTGAAATTGTGTAAACTCTTGAAATCCTTTGGAATTCCTTAAAATCCTTGGAAATGTTTGGAAATCGTATAAATTCTCTAAACTCCCTCAAAATGTTTCGAAATTCCTTGAAATGCGTGGAAATGTTTTTCAATCTCTTGAAAATTTTTAAAATCTTTTAAAATTAGTTTAAATATTTGGAAACCCCATAAAAAACCTTTGAAAGCCTCAAAATCCGTGGAAGTCTCTCGAAAATTATAGAATTCTTTGAAATCCCTAAAAATTTGTGGAAATCCGACGTTAAATAAATATATCATTTGTTTGTACTTTTTCTTTTTTTTTTTTGCATCAACTTTTTCAATATTTGAACATTCTTTATTTCTATACTGATTTTCATATCATGATTTTTTATATTTGCGAAAAAATTATAAGAAATTCATTATAGGAATATTTTTTAGTAAGGGGGGATTACAAAGTAGACTGGAACCCGGACTTGCGTAAACTGAATTTGTGAGTTCTGAGAATTGATGCCGCTCGGCGGTTTCCTGATGAGAGGAGCCACGGGGCCGAGAGGCGAGGATGTGTTCATTCAAGCGTGACAAACAGCTCGAGGGCCGCACTCTCCGCGCATTAGTTGCATCAGGTTGCGTCATGCATTCAAATTCAACAGAAATGATTCATTCAACCGAAACCGTACACAATCCAGTTTCCAGTGTATTGTAAAAGATTGCATGGGGATGCAAAGGATTACATGGAATTGCATGAGATTGCATAAGATTGCAGAGAGAGTGTGCACCAGATTGCAAAATCAATTTTTTAAATAAGCACTGAATAGTTTTTTTTTCTTGTAAGAGTATTTTGTTCTTTGCCTTTTCCGACAACCGAAGTGCAATTTCCTCCGAAGTTGAAATTAGACTTACTGTTCGCTCTTATGGTTTCCTGATCCCAGAGTAAAGGACAATCTTCGTGTACTATTCTTGTTCTTCACTGTCTCACTCACAATCAGGCGATCTTTCCAGGGAACGAAGAAAACACCGGATAACGAGTTGAGCGAACAAAAAACAACGTTTCATTCCTTTTAAGAGTGTGTTTTCTGTGCAGCATCTGGAGCCCAGAGCTAAAATGCGACACTGAAAGTTGCCCTTCGTATTTCGAATATTCTTATTTTCCTAAGACTTTTCAAGTTTGTAATTTCCGCTCTAACTTCCGAATATTTTTACTCACAATTGTATCCTTATGAAATAGACATTCATGTTGAAATCGCTGGTCTCCCTGAATAGGGTCCTAAATTCTCCTAAAAAGAACACCATCCACAGTTTTTTATGGACAATCTTCAATGAATTTTTCCCCAGAATGGCAACTTAATAACGCGCAATTTTATGCACTCTTGAGTCCATAAAACTTTCTTCATTAGCTGGAGACATGGAAGTTGCGGTCCACAACGCCCCGTTCTGCTACAGAAGCCACCCGATTTTTTGAACCTAGAAGTAGAAGATAGAATATGTAAAATCGATGATAAATCAAATTATTATCTCTTTGAATTCCTCGACATTTTGTGACTATAAGAGTATATAAGCTTACAAAATCCAGATTCATTTAAATATAATTCATTTTTTAATATTAAGAGATTTTTCAGCAGTGGACAATTGTGTGTTATCGTGACAAAGATGCAATTATTAATTCTTCTGAAAATATTCTCATTTTGTTGAGTATTTTCATTCGTGGAAACGTGCAGCCAAATTAGAGAATTTCTCTGGGGAATATGTTGAATTCCCAGAGAGGAAATATTCTCTTTCCAATTCTGCAGTTTCGTACATATGAATTGTTAACGTAATAAAAACAATGAAAAAGTAACCTAATAATGATCTGTTGGTAATAAAGTTGCATCAGAGAAAGGAAATTACGCTGAGTTATGTCTAGGGCAAAAGATAGGAGAAATTTTGCTTAGAGTCATGTTACGAATCGAATTACCGTGAAGGAATATTAAGTTACGTAAGGTATAGAGCTCAGACTCACGTCACGATTGACACCATTTGACACTTTTTTTTAGCAATGCCACTATTTTGACACTATTTTCAAAAATATAAAAATAATGCCACTATTTTCTCGTCAGTGTATCATACACTGACATACATCTTCAGTTTTCTTTTAAAAATATTTGTGAACTTCTTTACTGATTGGAATTAGTAAAATAGGAATTCATTTTCAAAGTTTTTCTTTATATTTTTGCAAGTACTTTAAATCCAAGTTTCATTAGTTTCATTTTATGCGATTATTCTTTATTAGTAATATTTTTTCTTCCTCTGAAAGTCTCAATTTTTTCTGGATCGGAACTATCGGCGTGACATGTAATTTTTTTTTTAAATTATGAAAGTTTCATGAAAAATGTCATCAAATGGTAAGAAAATAGAAAAGTAGTATTCTTATAAGTTAAGCTTAGAATTTATAATAGAAAATCTTTTAGAAACTTGAAAAACCTTCATAGAATTCAAGATTATCAATGCAATTTATGGAATTTCTTTAAAATACTGTCAGCCGGGGTAATTATGGATCACGGCGGGTAATTATGGATCAAGGCTATTACTCAGTAGAGTATTATTTTTCCTTAATGGGATCTTACTGTATATTCTAAGAATATTGTTTATAAAATGTTCTGAAATTTTTATTACAGAAAGAAATAAATCATAAAATAGAGCATAAACGTTGACCCATATTTATCCTGAAAGGATCCATAAAAACCCTGGTTGAGGGTACTGTTTTGTTAAAGTTTGGTATGTTTTATAACTTAAAACATTTAATGGGTCTAGCAAGTTTTAAGTTTTATGCATATGTTTTACCTTCACATTTATTTTAATTCTTGCAAATATAATAGCTAGAAAGCAGAAATTTGAATTGACTACATATTGTTCATTGTTTTATGTATTTTTCTATGCGTATAAAGTTTGTTATTTAAAAAAAAAATCAGTGCTCTACTGTAGCAAGAGCTGGACCTACCAAGAAAACGATAAGAGTTCAGTTAACGTGGTTGGCATGTAATTCCTTCGGAATATATGCGGTAAAACGCTAATGGACAAAGTCAGTAATAAGAGGATTCTCAAAGAATGTTGTGCTATAAGGAAACACTGTTTAACAAGAGTGAAATAAATTTTGTGAGATGGTTTGGTCATGTTGAGAGAATGAAAGGAGAATGATTGACGATACAAGTATATTTAGGTAAAGCGAATAGTATTGTATCCAGAGGCAGACCGAGGAAAGAATCGTGGGAATGTGTGAATGAGACTCTAAGCCGACAAGATATAAAGCGACAGAAACACAAGAGCTTACATGTGAAGATGTAGGAATGTAAAGGAAGCTAAAATTGTAGGTCAGGACAGTAAAGTGTGGGGAAAAATAGTTTATAAGAAGTGTGTAATGAAGAGTGTCAGCGGATTAAGAGACGCCTGAAACGAAAGACCTTGGGTACTAATGTACTCGCGTGTAGAGCTTTACTTAGTGGATATGATCAGAGTAAAGAATGTGGATCTTACTATGTGATTGTCAGTAAGTTTGCGTATTTTTTGTGATCTATGACATATGATGACTTTATGAAGCTCTTCGCCTGGGGTGATTGTTAGAGATATTTATCAGCTACATGTGTCGGAGCCGTGTTGCGGAACGAACGTGTTATTTAACTAGGTAACACGAGCATTCTAGATCGATCTAAAAATTTATACCTGCCTCTTATACCTCCTCCTACACCTCCCTTTCTCACTTTTCTCATATGAACTCTTTGATAACCGGAAGTATAACGAGGATAGAATCGAGAGAGTTACGCTTACCCTGAAAGGGATTTGGCTTAATGGTGTTGTAAAGTAATGACACTACTTTTCTACTATTTTTCAAAATGTATGCCACTGTTGACACCATTTTTGATCTCTGAAGTGAGTCCAAGCCCTGTACGGGTATCTTGCCACTATTCTCGCTCTCTAAATCTGTTTTAGTAAGAAGTTACTGATGATTAGAAAAATGCTTATTAAAGCAATTAGTATTTGGCACTATTTCATTAGTTTCTTACTAATTCAGATTCAGGAAGTACTCAAGAAGGATGAATCTGAGTTCGTAACCTGGAGAGGTGACCCCCCAGGGTTGGTGTTCATGATATCGATCGAGACTGTGACCCAGTCCTCGCATCTCTCGCGAGAATAAATCAGAGATATGAAAGAAAGTGCTGTGTTTGAGTCATTTTTTATTCTTTATATTCCTGACTTCTGGCATGATTAGATTTTATATTAGTTAAGAAGTTAAGGCCTCACTCTTTCTTCAGTCGCCAACATAAAACTTTTTCCTCGAGAGTTCCTACTGATAATTGCATTGAAATAATCTAATATTTGATAATAGCCTGTACAAAATATTACCCTGTTTTATTACTTTCTAAAAGTGTTTTATTAGTTTGGTGGGAATAATTTTTATCATTAAAACTTAATAATTTAGTTGGTAGAAAATGTGATTTATTATATCGATTAAAATCACGTTAAGAATCGTAAGTGATGCTTGGCAGTTGGCACGAAGTTTCATCCAGTATAGAGCGACTGTTGCTAAGCGCCCTGGTTCAGTAATTCCAACTTTATTCCGCATTTAATTAGAGCGATGTTCAAAAATCATTTAATATGTTTATAATTGGTTCGGGAATTTGGTGGGACTTAATCGATATTTACCTTATGTAATTTGAGAACTTTAATTGATTTTAATAATGCAGCAAATGTTAATGAAAATCTCGATATCTGTCTGCTATCGGCATAAATAATATCAGAATAGGAATAGTACAGATATGAGTATCCAAATTAACTTAAAGGTTGAAGACCTCATATACATCTTTGAATACATAATCAGTTTAAAATTGAAATAGTCTAAAATAATGCCATACTCGAATCTAGATTCAAATTCAACGGTCGGTAACTGACTGCGCTTGGAGAAGGTTTCCGGCAGTTTTCATCTCCCTTGTCCAAATTTCAATATTTTCTTTATCGAGTTTTCTTGAAACCAAACGTCGATCCACTTGCTCATTATTTTGTGATAGAAGAGTGGCCCTACTCCCTCTTTTCTTACTACCTAATGCAGGCCTTTCCACTGAGGGGAAATCGACTCAATCGCCACATATTCGAGTTCCACCACCACTTCCCTCTTCTCAGGTCTAGAGGCGGGGGGGGGGGGGGGGTCGCTCTCGTGAAGTTGAATGAGTATAGGTCTGTGGTGGTGTTAAAATCCCATCTGGCAAATGAGCAATTTCGGTGAAATTTCCCCTCAGTGGACAGGCCTGACGTAATGCATCTTGTCACAGACCTAATCGTGGTTCGACACTTGGATGTACATCTTTACTTCTGGTTCAAGTAAAAAAAGGTATACGAGGACGACCTCCTTTTCCTGAGAAACAGTTGAGTTTGCTTGTTCTGTCGCGAGCAGCGTCGCTAGGGTCAAATAAAACGAGGTCGATTGTCATGAGGCCATATATTTATTGACAGCTAAACAGAGCGGAAAAGCAATGCCAGGCATTGAGAATTTGTTGTTTCTCTAACTTTAACCCCTTCGACCGTTCAGCGCCCTCGCAACGGATTTCGAATGAAATATTAGCCCCTTCGACATTCTCGTATTTCAGCAGCTCGCTCCCAAGTCATTCTCCTTTTTCTGCCACCGGAAATCCCTTGACAAGGAAAACTGATTTATTTATTGAAATCCCTTAAGATCTTTCCACAATTACACAAAAACAATTAATATTTTCTGATCCAAGAATGCTTGAGGATAATATACTTCTTGTTGACGTACATGACCCTTAACTTCGATTAGCGGAAGCTGAATGGTAAACTGGGAAGGGAAGAGCATTACTTGGTCCCTGTCTGTGACGTTAAGTTTCTATAGAATTCCCATTCCGTTCATTCTACCAAATACTATATTGTGCACCTTATTGTTAGTTTCTTAGTTATTGCGTTGTCAACACCTACGTGAGCGGCATTAACGTCTTCGGAATTTCGTCTTTAGGGAACTATAATCTAGTATTGGTAACTCTCTATATGTTGTCAATTGTTGATCACTTTGAGCTGCATGTGGAATGACTATACAAATAGTTTCGAGTTGTAACTTTCTAATTAAATAAATTGCACATATTTTTCTCATTAATTGTACGAAAATTTGGATAATCTCAAATATGAGCGGAGCCTGTTGTGATGTTATGTGGCGTATTGATTCATACCTGGTTAATTCCATATAATTCTATCTCTGCTGCAAGGAATCAGCGCAACGCAGATATTTGGTGAGTTTGAAACATGATTCGTAAAGAGCTTATTCATTTGAAGCTTCAAATGTACCTGCATAATTCAATGCATATTTGAAGCTATATTCACCCAGATTCTATTTCAATTATCAAATTCGCATAGCAAATGATCAAGAGGAAAATTAATATTAACTCTCTTAGAGTTTTAGAGTTCCTGACTTCCACTACACATTTCGAGTTTAATCGGCATTTCGCATAGGGTATGACATGCTTAACAATCCTTGAAACTAATTCTAGTATTGTAATTTAAATGGAGGATATCTAAAATAGCGAGTCCCTCGGGTCAAACCTACAATACTCTGTGCTCTAATAGGCTGTAGATGTCTCCTTATAATTTACGACTCACCTTCCTTAACAGAGATAATAGAGTTTAGCGACTATTTTATTGTCAAGGATTCTCTTTTATGTCTCCTTAATAGCAGTCCTACAATGTTATCGCAGATTTATTATGGGACCGAACTTTTAAAAACTTTAGAGCAAGTTTATTTAAGAAAAGTGTGCTGAATTTATTATAGAAAATGTTTAAAATTCGGGTCTCCGCGACAGATTGATCTATAGCCCATTTGTTTAATAAGCTTCAATTTTTGTATATAAAAAATCTATAATGGGTACGAGTGGGATTTTTAGTGGAAATTTAGAGACGAAAAAGAGGCATTAAATTTTTGACAAAATCCATTGTAACTAATTTTACGGGAAATCGGTTATGCGACTGTATATGGATATTATATCCTACTTCATGCATGGTCTGCCACTAATTGGTAACATGAATGACTGGTTTCAAACTTCAAAGCTGATAAGCATAGGCTCTTCATGCCAAATCATCAATTTACAAGTTGAAAATATTTGTTGATGAAATAAGCAAGTTCAAATTAATTTTATTGTAGTACTTACTCTATAGTATATGACTGCAGTCATATACTATAGAACATTTTTCATCAAAGTTAAAAGGACAATAATAAAAGACATATACTTAAAGAAGCGTAGTCTCATTCTTACAAATTTCGCTTATTCGACTTGATTCTAAAGATCGGATGATATTCAATCCCCCTATGCCCTATACTCTAACACCCTTTTGTAATAACGTTCCAGCTTTAACGGTCTCTTCATAAGGATGATAGGGATTAACGTATCTTATATGTGATTCCCCCTTAGCTAAAGGATGGGAAATCCAGAGTGAATAGAAATCTTGGCAATCTTTATTCCTGACGTTTGCAATCTTAAAATGGATCTGAGACATATCATTTTTTATTTTTTGCCGAGATACAGTGTGCGTAGCACAAATGTATTTGTTCAATTTAAAATTCAGACATTGCTGTCGCAATTTAGCATAAATTTTTAAAATTGAAGAAATCTGAAAGTATGTACTTCTTTCTAGGGATAACAAAATAAAATTGTTGATGACATTGTCACACGTTCGGTCCATGACGGCGCTTTATTATATCTGAAAATGTATCATGTTTGGAGATGAATGATGTTTCGGACCAGTCCCTCATTTTCCTTGTTGTTTCATCCTCAAATTTTCATGTTGCTAGTCCATGCAGTGACGATGGACCACAAAGATCACTACTACTCGTCCACTTCACTTCTACCATCGTGATTCACTTCAAACCGTTGTAGTCCTTAGGGTTTACGTTTACAGTAACCAACGATAGCTGTTTGTCATTTCGAAAATGGAACACAGTCTGTCAGTGCAATAAAATGTGTTTCAAATGCGATTCGGATGAACAAAGATATATATACAAAGATTCTTTTTTTTCCTTTCTTTTTTTTTTCGTTTTGCTGCTACAGTGTAAAATTTGCGAAAAATTAAAACAAATTCAAAAATTCAGCAAATATCTTAAATCTAAATCGATAAAAGTTCAAAAACTTTGAAAATGGAACTGAGATTTGGGGTTATTACTGACCGTTTGAAGCAATTGTCCGTTACTACGGATTTTTATTAATGGTTGTTAAGGTTGTTATATTTGCCTCTTATTAAGGTTTCACTCAGAGAAAAAGTTGTCTTGAAACAAAAGCATTGTCCTCTTGCCTGTTTTGTTTTGAACGAAGTGAATATATTTTTTACACAAACAGAATTATTTGGCTGCAAGAGTAGGTGAAGTTAGTCGCATAAGGAAAATTTTTGCTGCAAATGGATTCCTGTTGAGAAAAATGAAAATCCTCTCAACCTTAAATTTAAGAGGAAATTCCATTTACTTCAAGAAACATCCTTTTGTAACAAAAGGACATTTCTCTGAGTGTTTATTATTACCGTTTCTAGGGGTTGTAATTTTGGACCATTTCTAAGGTTATTAACCGTTTCTACACTGTTAAAAAAATCTGATCGAAATTTAATATACATGTGAGTAAAGTCATTTGCACATACCGTACATTAATTTTAATATACCATCATGTTGTAAAATTAATATACATGTATATTAAAGTCGGTAAAACAGAATGCGTGAAAACAACAAGTCCTTTGATACCTTCAGATCTTGTCAAATTAAAAAAAAAATAAAGCAATAACCTTACATTCGTCGACTAAATTCTTACTTACAATTAAAGTGCAACGTACGGGTGGAATTATTCCTAAAATTCGCTGCGAATGTTAGAATTTTAACGTGAGTACAGGTGCTTGGAGGTTAGGTTTCTTAATTATTTGTTTAATTGAACTTGTCTCTGAAAAACCAGTGTAGTTTGCATTCATCTAGGAGAAAATATTCTTTTTGATCATTTATAATTGAAAATTGCTGCCAGAATTGTTTTTAATTTTTGTAAAGTGCAAATATCGGACTTTTCTGATAAATGATCAATATGCGGTATATGAAATTTAATAACATAGTCTCTTAATGGCGATTCAATATACCTAGGTATTAGATTTAATATACAAATGTATATTAAATGTATATTAAAATTGCAAACATTTTTAACAGTGTAGGAGTTGTTATTGTTGCCCATTGCTGTGGTTGATATTGATCGCTACTAAGGATTGTTACTGTCTATATTGATAGGTTTGTTTCTGACCACCGCTACGGTTTTTTGTTGACGGTCGCTAGGAGTTTTATTGACCGTTGTTAGGAGATATTATTAACTGTTATCAGAAGTTGTTATTAACCATTTCTAGAGATTGTTATCATTGTCCGCTATTAGGCATTACTATTGAACGTTGCTAAGGGCTTGTTATTGTTGTCCATTACTAAACCTCATTTTGACCGTTACTGCCGGGCTGTTATTGATCGTTTCCAGGGTCCAGAGATGTTATCATTGTCTGTTCTTAAGGGATCGTTCACATATTACGTAACACCTTCTTCTTTTATTTAAATAAAGACAAGAATGAAATAGGCGTGATTGAAGAAGGAAACAAAGATATAAATAAAAGAAAAGCACGTTACGTAATACTTGAAAGGCCCCTAAAGATTTTCATTGACAGTATCGATGGATTATTATTGCTGTCCATTGCTAAGATTGTTATTATTATCCGTTGCCAAGGTTTACTATTATCCGTTTATTATTGTCCAATGTCCATTACTCAGTTGGTATTGATCACTGCTAAGGATTGTTACTGGCTATTGATACGTTTGTTTCTGACCGCGCCTTAGTATTTTTATTGACAGTTGTTAGGAGTTGTTACATGTTATATTGACCGTTATTAGAAGATGTTACTAACCGATCTTAGAATTTTTTATTGACTGTTTCTAGGGACTGTTATCGTTGTCTGTTACTAAAGCTGATTTTGACCATTCATAGCGGGCTGTTAGTGATCGCTTCCAGGGTCCAGGGATGATTTGAAAAAAATTGAAATAGCCTTCAATTTTCAGAATGCCTAAAGCTGTGATTTGCAAATGCCTATTTAAATCCAGAAATACTTTTTCGGGGTCATTCCCTTCTGAGAAAAAGCCTTGGTAAAAAGAAGCAAAGGTTTGTAAACCTAAGAACGAGCTTTTTTGTCCACGAGTCTCTGTAAAAGTCCGGTTACTTGGGATTAGAGTAAAGTCTTTGTGATTTGTGACGCACCTCGTGCAGTTTTTCCTGGTCCTTTGACAATGACAGAAGAGGGTAAACGAAGAACAGTGGCCATTTTCTCTTGGGAAGGGCCTTGAAAAGGATGGTCAGCTTGGCCTGGTTGAGTTTCCTCTAATTCCTTTCGGAAGAGAAATACCTAAAGAGGGTAGTTAATTAACACTCGAATAAAGCGAGGAACTTTCAGCCTCCGCTTACATCAAGTTTTCGAGTGCTGGTAAAATGTTCGAAAGGGCTGCACCTAAATAGTTAAATTAGATAATGGCAGTAGACAGTCATTTGCAAACTTGGGAAGTTTAAGTTATTGGGTCAATTGGTTCCTCATCCTCATCTGACTGCTCGTACTACTTAGTACTGCGCTGTTCACCTCTCATCAGTTTAATTTTTTATTATATTTTGTTATATTTAGGCTTCACACTCTTTCCCCTATTCCCCTCTTTTCCCCTTTTTTAAAGAACTCTTTTTCTTAATTTTCTGAAGAAACTTTCCCTTTTTCTCGTTTTTCGCTTAAATGCGAACTCAATTTAAAGGAAACCGTCAAGAAAATCTAACTGTTTTTCGTTGAAAGTTAATTCTTTTTAATTGAAAAGTCTACTATTGTATTTTTAGTTAAGAATTTATCTCTTTTGGTTGAAAAGTTAATTATTTTGTTGAAAATTCAACGATTTTGTTAAAAAGTGTTTCTTTGTGGCTTGAAAATTCTACTTTTGTTTTGAACATTTATCGTTTTGGATAGAAAATTCGTCCTTTTGGATTAAAAATTCATCTTTTGATAGAAAAGTAATATTTTTTGGTTGAGAGTTAATTCTTTTTAATTTAAAACTACTGTTATATTTTTGGCTCAGAATATATCTCTTTTGGTTGAAAATTTAACTATTTTTCGGAAAATTCAACAATTTTGTTAAAAAGTAATGTTTTTTGGTAAACATTCAACTGTTTTGTTGAGCATTTCTCTTTTTGGGTAGGGGAGAGCGGGGCACGGGCGGCACCCTAACTTTGAGTGAATTTTTTAACATTAATAGTATTTTTAACACTGTCCAAAAAAAATCAACAAATAAAATGAATGTTTATAAATGAAATTCTATTCGAATAAAAATTTAAAACGAACGCGTTTAATTTGTAGAAATAAAAATAAGCAGGCGTCAAAGTGGGGCACAGAAGGTCTCTGCGGGGCAGGCAATGTCATCCAGGTGGGGCACAAATGGCACGGTAAACTCGCGAATAAAAACGAGATCGATAAATGGTACTTTTTTGAATAGTACTACAAAATATAAATAAGTAAAATAAAATATATTTTTTATTTAATAATTAACTTTGATTATTTTTTGGAAGTTTTATTATCACATTTGTTTTTATTTTATACAAATTTTATTATAGCTAAAGAGATGAAATGTTAATATTTAAATGTGAGATCTAAAATATAATAATAAAATATATTAATATTTATATATTAATATTAACGAAGGTTAGAATTTTTAAGGAAAACCCTTATTTAATCGACTTCTTCCAGACCATTTATACATTTTTTTACATAAATGGTCTGGAAGAAGTCGATTAAATAAGGTTTTTCCTTAAAAATTCTAAATTGTTATTCCCAGACGTTAAATCAAGAATATTTACATCACGAAAATTCTTGTCATATATTAACGAAGTTGTTTTAAAGATGAGGTTAAAAATCAGCTGTTCTCTCTGAACACAGCTTAGAACGGCGCGAGTGTGACATGTCGTGCCCCACCTTAGGGTGCCGATCTCTGCCCCACCTCGATACTTTATTTATTTTTTAAATAACTATTTAACTACATGTTTGAGAGAAGTGGTTAAAAAAATAAATTAAAGTTCGAGTTTCAAACTTTAGAATAGACCCAGTTTTAAGGATTATTGATACTTATTTTTCCTTTTCACGAACGTTCGAAATTCGATGGCGCATCCGATTTTTATGCTCCAAATTTCAATCACTAGAATTTTATTTCATTTTTTACAAAATAACAAATTAATTGGTTTTAAATACAACTATGCATTTAGTAGATGCCAATAAAAAAGAAATTGATTTTTTTTTACTCATTTTACAAGTTTTTAGAGGGGTGCCCAGCTTATCCGCCCTATGGATTGAAAATTCCGTGGAAAATTCATGTTTTGGTAGTAAAGTCATTCTTTTTGGTTTAATTCATCTTTATTGATTTGGTTGAAGATTCATCTATTTGGTTAAAAATTTGACTATTTTGTTAAAAATTAATTTTTTGGTTGAAAATTATTTTTATAATTGAAAATTTAATCATTTTATTTTTGGTTGAAAGTTAATATTTTTTAGTTAAAAATTTGACTAATTGGTTGAAAATTCATCTTTTTGTTCAATATGTAGTTTCTTTTGTTAAAAAATCGTCTTTTTGCGTTGAATATGGGATAGGTTGGTTGAAATTGTTCGTCTTGTTAATTGAAAAATTAATTGTCCTTGGTTGAAAATGCAATTATTTTGTTTTTTATTTAAAATAAAAATAATTTTTGGTTAAAATATCCATTTTTACATTTTTTGTTGCCATTTCATCTTTTTTTGGTTAAACATTCAACTAATTGGTTGAAAATTGGTTGAAAGTTGAACTAGTTTGACTTAAAATCATGTTTTTGATTGAGGATTCATCTTTTTTATTTAGAAATTCAAGTATTTTGATAGAAAATTCAACTATATGGTTGAAAATAACCTGTTGTTTTGTTGAAAATTCAACTGTTTTGTTGAACATTCAACAATTTGGTTCATTTTTTTCTTTCTTGACTGAAAAATATTTCTTAATTGAAAATTCATCTTTTTGGTTTGAACAATCATCTTTGTAGGTTGAAAAGTTAACTTTTTGTTTAAAAATTCTTCTCTTTTGTTTAAAAATTCAACTAAGTATTTAACTGAAAAATAATCTTTCTTGGTTGAGAATAAGCTTTTTGTCGAAAATTCCTCTTTTGGGCTTAGCAGTAATTTTTTTCTAAAACGTTCGACTTTTTAGGTTGAAAATTCAACTTAAAAAAAAAAAAATAATCTCTTTTGGTAGAAAATTCTTCTTTTTATGGTTTCGTAGCCCCTAGCAGAAACCGTTTTAGTTTCTGTCGGGTGTCCGTCCGTCCGTCGTACTTTTTTCCAAGGAGGGGAAATGACGCGTGGGGAAATAGGGATGATGAAGGTGGGCAAATGCGTGGAGGAGAAGTGAGGGGAAATAAGGGTGGGTAAGTCAGGGAAGGGGATGTGATGGGATATGAGAAGTAGGGAAAGGAGGGGCGGATAATTGAGTGGAGGGTAAGTAGGTGAAGTGGGGGATATTAAGGGATGGTAAGTAGGGAAATGGGGAAGTGACGGGGAATGATTGAAGAGGGAGTAGGGGAAATTATGGGAGGGAAGTACTGGAAGTGAGTGGGAAGTAGGGAGTGTGTTGAGTGTAAGTAGGGGAAATTATTAGAAATGAGGGTGATTAGGGGTGGGGAAGTGAAGATCGAGGAAGGGTATTAGAGGAAGAGTAGTATTAGCTTTGAAGGGGGGATGCGAATGGTGAAGTGAGGTGAGGGTTAGTAGTGGATTGTAGGGGGAGTAGGGGTGGCAAAGTTTGGGAGGGTGAGGTTTGAACGACTCAATTATCGTTTTAATAGGCTACACTGAGAAACTTTAGGTTAGAAAAATTACTAAAACGGATAGCAAATGGGGACAAAATGCTTAAATTTCGACATTTTAATACATAAATAATAAGTTATACTATCTTTATAAGAAGATTTCCTATTTGGTAATAGCAAGCCTTACTATTTTCTGTAGTAAAATCCGATGTAGGAAAAATTAGTAGACAAATCAATAAATTGTACAAAAAGAATAAAAGTAATAAGTATTTTAAATAACATAATATACTAAATATGTAGAAGAAATTACTATTGTCTGTAGGAACACGATGTGTATTATGGACATTTTCTACTTTTTGTAACAAAGGTTAATACCAATTATTAAAATTGGTCCCAAATATTACTAACTGATTTAGCAGACGGTATCGAGCCTTGGACCGAGCGCAGCCGAGTGCATCCGACGTGTGTCGATCGCCGATCAACGGATTGGAGGTTAAGATTTTACTGTGGCGTAAAGAATTTTCAAAATGTTGTATTCCTGAAATATAAATATATGCTTTAAATTTACTTTAAATTATGTTTTTTGTTATAAAAATAGTTAAATTTATAATAAATATTCTACCTACATTTCATTTACATTTAAAATAATTTAATTTTGAAGATTTACAATTTAGAATTATTTTTAGGTAGCGAAAATGACATTTAATTTATGTTTCAATTCAAAATCCGCAAAAAAACGTAATTTAAAAAAAAAATATTTACTTATTTTAATTACATTAAAAATTTTGTTGTTTAAAATTATAAAAATATCATCAATATTAATTAATTAAGGATTAAATGAATTAGAACCAATAAACTTTCTATCATTTAGGTCATATGGAAGTTTTCATTCTGAGTCTCAAAATGTCTTATAGGTAGATGGATCATCGCCCGACTGCTGTCCCGGAGACGCGTGTTCGATTCCCGCCAGCTTCGTTTTCTTCTAACCCGGTTTTTCTGTTTCAGCTTTATAATATAATACTATCTTTTAAGAATATATACATATATGTAATTTCTAATGTTGTCAATTCTTAATTTAAATAAATGTGAATTATGCGTTAAATGTAGAATATGTGTGTAGCTAGGCTTGTGTGAAAGTTAGCAACACGTGTTTATATTTTTTACTATTCTCACTGTAGCATATTTTGCTAACCAGTTAGTAATTCGGTGCGCACGGTCCCTGCGCATCATTTTACTACAGTACTTTGTAAATACTGTTATCTTCTACAGATATTAATCCAACAAATTTACTATTTTCTCCTATCAAAATTAGTAAATGGCAGTAGAGCAGACTTGCAGTTTTACTACAGAGGTTAATAAATACTTCAAATGTCTTTTACAATAAATGCAATAGTTTTAACTTTTATTCCAATATATTTTATAATTCTTTAAGTAGCTACGAGTTACTATTGAGGTTAGTAAATATTATTAAAATTTGCTTTTTGCCCCTCATTGCAAAGTTCAGATAGTAAAATCTAGTGTGATTTTTAACAAGAAATACAAACAAGGGTTTCTCAGTGTAGGAAACCTTTTTTTGTAGGCGCGTGGTTCCTACTTAGACAATATATTATTTGGACTTCAAATTTCAGGAATATGGTACCTACACTAATTTTATTTAAAAAATTGATTCCCCTATTTTCGTGAAAAAATCGCCCTATTTCCCATGCTTTGTTAGCTAGAATTTTGGGCTGTGGAGTCTGATCACGTGAGAGACGAGGTTTAGGAGATTTTACATATCACTTGGAAAATGGGAGAAAAGGATGATTCAAGAGCAAGGGATGGAGAGTAAATACCACTTTCTGTGTACTGGTGTGTATGATCGAACGATGCACCGAGTTAAGCCCCGTTTTCAGCCTTGGGCGCGAGGGTAAATCCTCAGCCTCTCGAGTGAACTTCAGAGATATCTAACTTGCTCTACACTCCACACATAAAAGCCTGCCTGTCTGCCAGCGTAAATTCAGGTTTAAGGTGGACGCTGGGAATTGAGCGAAAGAGTTCCTAAACATCCACTCAGCTGTGCCCTTATTGTTCAAATTTCTATGAAGAAAAGTATTTTTGAAATTTTCATTCCGTCTATTCTTTCTGCTTCACTAAATATTCCTTAATTAACCATCACAGGGTGGGCGCAGGCCAGGGAAAACCTGAAAATCAGGGAAAAGTCAGCGATTTCGAAAAAAAATTGCAGAAGTCAGGGAATTTCTGTAAGAAGCAACTTAAGTAACTGACAATAAATAATTAAAAATGTATAAATTAAAATTTTTTTTTTCATTTATAAAAAATGCAGATTTCACACTTTTTTACATTCTCATCATAATGAGAAAGTATTGGTTTTATGTGAAAAATG
>CAKNYM010012961.1:0-13631 GCA_932195095.1 Andricus curvator | reverse complement strand
TAATAAATGGTCTGGAAGAAGTCGATTAAATAAGGTTTTTCCTTAAAGATTCTAAATTTTTATTCCCAGACGTTAAATCAAGAATATTTACACCACAAAAATTCTTTTCATAAATAATATAATAATAATGTGACTAAAAATAAAATCGTGTTGCGTAAATATAAAAATTTCTTTATCATATAAATACGAGGTTCAATATTTATGCTTCACGCTTTTTATTTTTAGTCACATTATTATTATTCTACGAGCCATTTTCAAATTATTTTCCCTCTTTTTAGTACATTTGAATGAAAGCTTGTTTTGTGAAAATATTTTTTAATATATATTATTTTATGTTTTTAAGTCTTTCGCCAATATGCAAAAAATTTAATTAAATAAAATAATAAATTAAAATTAATTGAATTGAATTTTTACACATACATAATACATGAATGTATACATTATTATTTTTTTTTCTAAACTTGTTCTCGGGTGAACCCGGTTTTTCATCATAGCCACGGATGAGATAAGCATGTTATAAGTTAATTTAATATGATGTCTGAAATATTCTTCGATGATGTTGTAGGTAGAAAATTAGGAGCATGGTGTAGTTTGGAGTTCGTATTTTACCGCTGTTATCCTTACACAGCGGCCGCGAGCGTTGGAGGTGACAACAGTCGCCTCTGGATGCTTTCTTAGAGCTACCATCTACCACTTCACAGGTTTTTAGTCGCTTGCTTCCAGATGGTCTAGAAAATTTCTTACAATGCGACAGGTGTTAAATAAAACCGCCTTCTGAGCTGCTGCCAGTACCCTACTGACTCCTAAAGGTTCAAAATGTTCAGTGCATCTTGCATGCACATTGCATGTAGCCGAAATCACAATAGGTTAAATGGATGCATGTTTCACATTCCTCCATATTGTCTTTACTTCATGCCTTAGCTCGCTATACTTCTGGATCTTGGTTGTATACGCTGCCTGCAAATTTCGGTTAATTGGACAAGCAATGTCGATGATGTAGACTCTTCCACCTTTATTTCTCGCATCACGATGTCGGGTCGATTGGCTCCGATGTAATGATCCGTCTGGATAGTAACATCCCAATATAAGATGTAATTTTCATTTTCTAAAACGGGCATTAGAATTATCTATAGAAAGGCATCCATTCTGTTAAGAATCCTAGGTTTAGGCCCAGTTGTTGATGTATAATGCCCGCCACATCATTATATCTGTGTGTATATTCTCTTTGAGCCATTACTCGACAACCACTAATAATGTGCTCGATGGATTCGTTGGTATCCCCACATAATCGGCACCGGTCAATCGCGTCTTGATGTAACACGTGTTTGCGATAATTCCTGGTGCTGACAATTCTGTCCTGAATCGCAATAACGAATCCTTCCGTTTCTGGATACAGGACGCCCTTTCTCAGCCAAATATTGGATGCCTCACTATCCACTTCATATTGATCTAACGTTTTGGGGTGCTCGCCGTGGATGGCTTTCTGTCTCCATTGCGTTTCTAATTCCTCTATGGTTTCTGTATTTATATGACTCGCCCTCAGCCATTGCCTCGATGTCATTCTCGAAATCGTTCTCTAGCTTTGCGGTCCCTAATTCTCCTCTTGTTAAATGCACTGTCATCCATGCGTAGAAGATGGGTCACTTGATGACCATCCTCGTTATTATGTATTCGGAACCAATGAGACATGCTATTTAGTGTTTTGTTCAATGGTTTCAACGCTAAACAGAACCACAGTGCACTGAAGGAGTCGCCTTAAAAGATAACCGTCGTAATGCGTATTAATCTAGTTAGCCTTGGTTGACCATGATCAAAATACTTCATTCTTGTACCCCAAAGCATCATGGCACGACTTAGAAAGTCGATAATGCGCGGGCAGATTTTGTATATTTTTAAAACATCAAGCAAATAGTCATGTGGTACGGAAGGAAAAGCATGCTTGTAGTCAATGTATGCCATGTGCAAGTTTCTTTGTTGTTTACGAGCTTGCTTCATGGCAACAGCATCTATGGTGACTAGATCTTTACTGCCCCGCGAGTTTTTACAACATCGTTTTTTTCTTCTGTTAGAATGTCATTCTCGTCGCAGTGAGAATATACCTTATCTGCAATAATGGCTAAAGGCATTTATAAATTGTTGGGAGACAGGCTATCGGTCTAAATTCAGATGGTTTTTGAGTGTCCGGTTTTTTAGGCTACATATACGTAGTACCCTTGAGCATAAAGCCTGGCATCGGATCTGGGTGTTCGATGATCTTCTGGAAACACCTTGACAACGCAGGATGCACACTTGTCAGGTACTTGTACCAGAAGTTGTGCAACCATGTCCGGACCTGGAGCTTTCCCGTTATTTGCCCTTTTCAAAACCGTTGAAACATCTGAAGCTGTGATGTTAGTCAGGTCCATTTCATAGTTATTGTTTGCTCTTGTTTTCTCTAGTTCGAACCATGCAGTGTTCAAATTGCTTCTGTTAGTTTTTCCCCAAATACCCGACCAGTAGTTAGTCATGTCTTCCAATTGAGAGACTTCGGTGTCTTGCTGGTTATTTTGCTTTACACTCAGTTTACGATAGAACCTTCTTTGATCTGCCTGAAAGGTTCGATTTTGTTGTCTGCTTGCACTATCTTTCTTGTACCGACGCAGTCTAGCAGTAAGAACATCAAGTCACTGCCGTTAGTAGCATACTATGAGCAGGCACGTGGGCCGATTGACCAGACCGACCTGCCGGTACATGCGCAGCTCAATACGCGCGCCATTGATGTCTATATGACCCGCACGAAGTCGGGCGCACGCGGTCTGGTGAAATGCCGGCCATGCTCCGGTAAAATGCAGGAACTAGATACGGTAAAATGCAGGCTACCATCCGGTAAAATGCTGGCTGAGTGTGCGAGCTTCCCTCTACGGTGCGAGTAGATTAAAATTTAAAAAATCTTTTGTTATGCGAATAAAATAAAAATTTCTTCCTCCAAATAGCACGAAAGGTTATGACGAAATTCTGCGTATAATAAGTCCAAGTTGAAAGAAAAATTAAAAATGTTATTTTTATAATAAGATATATCTTTTTATAATATTGACATTTTTCTTTCAACTTGGACTTTATTATACGCAGAATTTCATTACCTTTCGTGCTATTTGGAGGAAGACATTTTATTTTATTAACATTGAGAGTTTTCGCGTTAGAAAGGGTGGTTAGGTTGGCCGCGGTACTTTATTATATTCCCGATCTATAATTTTTCAAGGTTGCATATACTAACCCACTTTTTATTCAACACACAGCAAGCAAGGCAAAGCAAAAACAGCAGTCCGCCTTTTTGTGCAAAAAGGAAACGTCGATCTTTTTATTTATCCAGAAGGACTCACGTCGCGCTAAATCCGACGGAAAAATCACGGGTGAACGCCACACGAGATGATACACACGGCAAGAACAGCTGATCCAAAACGCGCATGCGCGTTTTCGATCTGAATTTACTCACACTATCAGCCTGCAGCGATCCTGCAAGTCGCAGGCCCGTCGTTCCTCGCCGTTTGCAAGACCGACGGGCGTCTAATCTGCCGGATCTTTGTCCGCCCTTCGGTCGCATTCCGACTCTACCAGCCTGTCGCGTGCATTTAGCAGGCACGCTGGTCTCCAGCCCGTCGGGCCGATCACGTGCCGGCACTTATTGTTATCTGGGATGGTGTATCAGGTTTCTGGTTCTATCTCCTTTCTTATATTGATATCCAACCTCATCTTCCATAGTGGATCTCGATCCCTTCCTTGGGCCTTCCTTTGCACCTCTAACGCAGTTAGTTTTGCGTTCAAATGCGTAAGTAAAACCTTGCTGTTCAGATGTCCTATTAGTGCACGCAGATCCTTTGTGATGTTCATTTCGGACAGAGAATGCCTTTGTGTTGGTTCTACATGTCTGAACTCTAGTAAAGCATGACCAAAATTCCTTTGAAGGTGCTGTAGTTTTTCTGGGATTACGCAATTTGCATCAACGTTAATAATATCCAGATGTGTTTTTAGTGGATCCGGCACTTGATGTTCATTATCCCTAGCACCTATGCCTTCAGCTTCAATCAGGTCTTCGTTTTCCGCATCGTCCAAAGGGAGTAAGAAAACTCGATGGTGTTCTCTCCTCACACTTTGCCCACTTTTCTCTGCTAAAAAATATAGGCGCATAACATCTCTGTTCATATGATATGTCCCTTTTAATCGCCATCTTGGTTGCTGAACCTCTGCTTCTGCCTCTGCTTGAATTAGGCCATCTACCTCTGGAGGATGTGGTGGTGCTGAATCATCAACAGGTTGAGGGAGAACATCATTTGCCGCTGCTAAATAATGTGACGCGGCTTCCTCTAACTGATGTTCATTGGCGACGTTTCTCCACGCCAAATCAACCTGTTGTTTAATGTCCTTTGCTCGGTTTTCTGAGATGTGTAAATTAGTCCTGATGTCCTTCACCTCAGCGATAAGATCTCTTAGTGCGACTTTCTTTATATGAGGATACTTTGCAGCAAATTTCGTGCTAAAATTGTATCGTTTTTCACGTGTGGTTTCAAACTTCGCACTTTCATAGTAGAGATGCACCAATTCCTCTTTTGTTGAGGTAGCGGGCTGCAAATAGCTAACGCTAGCCAAAGCATCCTCAGCAGGCACAGTTGATGTCCCAATGCTTACCGTTTGTCACAGATGTACTTGCTGGCCAACTGTTTGATTAGTGAGATCTGCCTGACCATCTCACAGCTCACCATCACCACCGTCCCGCATGCTCTGGTCCCCAGCGGTGGCTCCAAGGACGCCCCGACGATCCTCGGGAAGCGACAAGCGTTTCAAAACATTCAAAAGACTCTACATGATTTCTATGGGACTTGGTGTTCATCTTAGTACCTTTCCTCTTCGTTTTCTGCTTGTCCGGCATGGGAAACTGTCAGTGGCAGTGCTACATCCAACATAGCCGTCAAAGTCATGAGAGGAAAGCTCGAGCCTTACCGCGAAGCCAACGCGAGAACACCTTTGGTAGGGATATTATTATTATTATTTCCTGGGCTGTGACCGTAAGAGCCCCTGACGCTTGGGTGATCACGTTGCATCCCCTTGTAAGCCTGAGCATGACCTCAAAGCCCTCTTCATACGGCGTGGATCGCAGCCACGCTATTGGCCGATATTTCTGACTCTCTGATGCAGTTACTGCCCGTGAGTGTTAGTCGTTTCTCTGCAATCGCGGGATAGTGACAAAGGATATGAATAGCTGTCTCATAATCCCTTCCGCACAGACGACAGAGGGGACTTTCTGCGAGCCTCATCTTATGTCTGTGATATTCGAGGTTTCTATGCCGTATAAACATTTCTGTTAGGACTTTGACTTCGTTCCTTCCGAGCTTAAGTATTTTCTTCACTCGATTAAGGTTTAGCTTTAACCCCAAGAGTGTTTTGGCCTGTCTGCAGCCAGTAGCCGATTCCCACTCATTCGGATATTCCTCGGTCAGCCAACTGTTGATTTTTTCAGTGACTAACCTACTGGAAATGCCTACAAATGGCTCGGGTCCAGTAAAGTTTTCTCTTGCTGCTAGTTTTGCTAGCCTGTCCTATATTTCATTACATTTGATGCCGCTGTGTTCAGGGATCCAAAGTAGAGTCACTCGGGTTTCCGTCGTTAGGTCGTTCAATGCCTCAAAGCACTCCCATACTAGTAGCGACATATTCGTTATCTCATTCAGGGTCATTATAGCAACCCTACTGTCTGAGCAAATACGGATGTTTCTTTTATTGCCATACTCTTGTGCCTTATAGGCGCAGTGGAGCATGGCCATAATCTCAGATTGTAGGACTGTGACGTGGGACCCCATCGAGATTGTGAAGCCCATTCCACTCCTTCAACGATATACACCGGCTCCTGCATTCTTCTTGTTTCTAGAGCCATCTGTAAACCAGTTGTCCCCATCACTGGGCAGGTGTGCTTCGCCGTTAACCCAATCCTCCTTCGCGGAAAGGCTAACACGATACTTCTTGTCGAAGAGATAGCGAGTGGATGTTTTTTCCTTGAGCATGCTTAGGGTCGGCCTATTCGCGATGTCGATTGGGATCCGCACTGCCGTCGACATCCTTCCGCCTTTTACCATATTTAATCTCCAGGCCGCCTTCGCAGCCACGGCCTTGATGGTGAGATGGAGGTGCTCCAACCCTTTTAGTGCCCCCCAATGCTATTGTGGGTGTCGACTTCGAGGCATTAATGACGCCTCTTAGAATCAGTCCCCTGATTCTTTCCAGTCGAGACTTCACAGTGGGCAGTTTGACCCTTCTCCACCAGAGCACCGCCGCATAGGTTATCGTGGGTCGCAGGATCGCTGTGTAGATCCACATAAGTGTCTCCGGCTTAAAGCCCCAGCTTTTCCCTATGGCTCTCCTACAGATCCATAGAGTTGCTACTAGCTTTTTGCATTTGTTTTCCAGGTGTTCGTTCCATGAGAGCTTCTTATCTAGGATGACTAATAGATATTTAGCTCGTTCTTTGATTTCCAGTTGTTTTTCTCCCAATTAAAGTGTAATCGTGGTTTCCCACTTATACTGTCTGGTGAATACAACCGCGTCCGTCTTGCTCGGATTGACCGATAATCCAGTCTTCCTGCACCAGGAATCCACTATCCCCAGTGCTTGCTGCATTACTCCGAAGAGCGCATCCAGATGCTTGCCGCGCACGATAACCAGTATATCGTTTCGCGTAGCATATAACGTGGTAGCCCTGACTCGTGAGCAGATGAAGCAGTTCATCCACTACCAAGCACCACAGCAGGGGCGATAAAACGCCTCCCTGTGGACATCCCGAGTCAACGGTTCCACATAAAGTGGTATCACCCTTCGTCGTTGTTAGGTTCCTGTTGGCCAACATGTGGCAGGACCATTCCACGACTGCAATAGGAACAGCATGTGCAAACATGGTCGCCCTGATCACCTCTCTGGGGGTGTATTTGAAGGCTCCTTCGATATCCATAAAGGTTCCAATCGCGAGGCCTTTCTGCTTCAGTTGTCCTTCGATTAGTGGACTACTTTATAAGACCTTGTCACGGATATATCTATCCACAAGTTTTTCCACTTTTTTTAGTAGGAAAGATGTAAGGCTGATGAGACGGAAATCTTTGGATGAAGTATAACCGATCCTGCCTGCTTTCGGAATGAAGACTACTCTCGTACCTCTCCATACCGTCGGAACATATCCCAGCTTCAGACTAGCCCCAGAAAGTCTCACGAGAAACCCTATGATGATCTCTCCAGCTCTCTATAAGAAGACCGGATATACGTTATCCGAACCAGGAGACTTGTAAGGACTGAAAGATTTCAGGGCTCACCTGACCCTGGAGGGAGTAACAATCTCGTTGGCTAGTCTCCGTTTCGGACCCAGCTAGGCCACGGGCGGCTTTGGTTGCCTCTGAGGTGTCGCCCCCTTTTGTCCGGGCCTTATGAAGCCCGGAAAATGTGCCTTGTTCAGGTGAGCCAATCTCCTCGTCGAACGCTGAGTATCCCCCGTCGGGCAATTTTAGGGTGCCGAGAATAGCATCCAGGTTTCGAGAGAGCAGCTTGTCCAGTCAAGCTGCCTCTGCTTATTTCTCGATGTCTGTGCAAAAGTTGGTCCAGCTTTCTTGCTTCGCCTTACGTATTGCACCCCTGTATTCATCCCTCATCATCGTAAATCAGGTCCATAGTTCATCCGTTTCTCCAGTACTGGCACGTTTAAACCTCTCTCTGGTTTTCCTGCGAAGCTCCTCGAGTTTCCCGTTCCACTAGTGTGTCTCCCCAGCCTTTCGGACTCTTGTGGGTCGACGATTACTTTCATAACTAGATTTGATGGCCTTCGTGCAAATCTTGGCTGCCATCTCCAGGCTGTCCATATCTCTAATTAACCTGGGCACCTCCGAGGTCGTACTCCTTAGTTCCGTGGAAAACTGCTCCCAGTCCGTTCGTCTTTTATTTCTGGCCCACTTAGTGCCCGCGGGTTCGAAGGATTCCAACTCGAACTCTATCTGTGCGTAATCTGAGAAAGTGGGTTCGTCTGAGACTCTCCACTTCTTGACATTGTCTCTAAAGCTAGCGGTACAGAGACTGATGTCGATGACTTCCTCCCTGACCGAGTTACGAAACGCCAGGGTACTCCCCGTGTTAAAAGTATATAAATTAGTAGTGATTAGGTATTCCCATAGATCATTATCTCTTGAGTTGATGCCCGTGCGTTGGTATCGCTGTCATATGGAAAGTAGGCCGATACCATGACTAGCTTCCCGATTCCTTTAAGATCTGTGGCTATCGCCATCAGGTCATCTCTCGAACATAGCTCTAGCAGCGGGACAACGTTGACTCCCTTCGCCAGTATGCAGGCCATCTGAGTTTGGCTAGCCAGAAAGACAAATTGGGAGAAAAGGGCTATGTTAGACCCGTTCGAGCCCACCCCCTCTCCCCCTCCGCTACCTCCTTCTTCCTTCGATTTTTGCTTTGTTTTTGCGTGTTCCATTTTGATCCCAGGAGCAGCTAGGGAAACAAAAGGTCCGCCCCTGCAGAGCCCCGCATGCAGGGGTAAGACTAAATGCTTGGGGACGCGTTAGCTCGTTAGGACACCTTCGTTCCCCTGGGTGCCAAAGTGCCACGGGCACGATCACTCTACACCCATGGCTTGGGGGGTGGCCGTATTGAGTGAGACACTCAATGAATACCCGTTCGTAGGCCACTATACCAACGGAGGGCTGTTTCTTGGTCGCCGTGCGGGCCGTAGGTTATTCCCGTCCCGATTCCAAAACTGGATATCGGTCCGAGAGGGACCTCGACCCAGGGATCCAGAAGGCCCGTGCTAGATAGGCTCTTTCATCCTTTTACCATACTAAAATCATACAAACCAGGAGAGCCCGTTTCAGAGCTGGGTGATGTAATTGAATTAAACTACAAATTACTTGTATGTAATTTGTATTTTCTACCAAATATACAAGGTCCAATTATTAATTTATTTCAATTACACAGTCAAAGTAATTTCAATTACTTCAGAATTATTTTGAGTATTAACTTACCAGAAGTGCTTTACAAGAGAGGTGTGGAGTGAACTGGAGTAGAGTGGAGTGGAGTGAATGATCTGCGCAGTACTCTTGTATAGTACAGGAGGCTACGCTGGAGACTTCTGGTATGCTTAAAACTGCGCAGTACAGCCGTGTGATACACAGGGCTGCACAGTAGATTTCTGCAGTGCGTAGGGCTGCGCAATGCAGTTCTACGAGTCCACTCATCTCCACTCAACAGTAGTCCACTCCACTCTACTCTACTCTCCTCTACTCCAGTCCACTCTACTTCACGCCTCTCTTGTAAAGAACTTCTCGTACGTTGATGCTCAAACTAATTCTGAAGTAATTGAAATTACTTTGACTGTGTAATTGAAATAAATTAATAGTTGGACCTTGTGTATTTGGTAGAAAATACAAATGACGTACAAGTAATTTGTAATTTAATTCAATTAAACTAGAACGAACGTAATTTCTCTCAAATGTAATTCAATTAAATTGGAGTGAAATACATGTAATTTGTCGCGTGTATTTGAAATACTTTGTGCCCAGCTCTGGTTCGTTTATAGGAATCCTTTCATCTCCCCCAGGAGAACCCGTTGATAGGGATCCTTTCATCCATATCCATACACATGCAGGCCGAGGTCCGTTTGACCCGCTTGTCCCACACGCTTAAGCCTCCCTACCAACTGCAAGGTGTTACAGTCCCTAGGAGAGGAATGCATACATACACCGAGAAATTTCCATGGATTCTCATATTCTTTTCGTTTTTTAAAAGTATTTTAGAAGAGTGGGCATGGCGTTTGAAGGGGGAGTCGTGGCAACTCAAATTTGATATAATCATGTATTGTCATTTTTTTTCGGGTGAGCTGGAAAAGGGAACGGGACGTGGCTTGTATCTGGACGCATAGAAAGTACCTATATACATTAGGGTGCTTCACAAAAATAGTATATTACGACCCAAGGCCAGAAAGTTGGATTTGTGGGCGTGTGTGATATGAAGGCCGAGGCGAAGCCGAGGCCTCATATCACGCACGCCAGGGCATCCAATATTTCTGGCCGTATATCGTATACTATTTTTCTTCATCCCCAGCCGAAAGTACGTTTAATAATTAATGTTAATTATTAAAATGCGTTGTCGGCTGCTAGCTCGGATGCTTTTTCTTTTGTGGCCTGCATCAGCACGCGCGCTACCTCGCGTAGTGCCGCTGCTGCTCTCGGGTCAGCTGAGCGGATGCATGGGATTCGGTCGCCCGCCCGACTTTTGCAAAGCTGAGGCGGAGCCGAGGTTTTGCTGATCGGGGCGGGTATCAAAAACACATATTTTTTATTTTTTCTTAATACTTCTTCCTCGTCCGCCAGACGAGGAAGAACCATTTTTGAGGTCTTGTGCTGTCTTTTCATGCACAAAAATCGCAACGACCCTAATCGATCAGTTTTGAGGTTGAACCCACCGACGGTCTCTTTTTTCCATTCACCTGTCAAGATAAATATTTTTCAGAGGCTAAGTGCACAATAACACAATACTGAGCGTTGCTACCTCAGGTTGCTACGTCAGCGAGCCACAAAAATCTCGCAGCCAATCAGAGATCGTGTTAACTCTAGCAGGTTGCAAAAGCCACTGTTCCCGGACAGAAATGCGGCCGGGAAGACATACTTTCGGCTAGGGGATGAAGAAAACTTGTATTTATTTTTCGGCGCCGTATCGTGACAGTTACGTGAAAATTGAGATTTTCGTAGTTTTTGATTCTTTTAAAATATACATATTTGTTTTAGAGAAATGTATTATGAATTAAAATTGTAGCTAATACAAAGGACAAAACTTTCACTTCGTGTCCGATTTAAACAAAATTACTTGGCGCCGGTAAAAGGCATAAAAAGTACGATTTCTCAGAAAGAGATAAATACAAGGGCATAATTGTACCCCTAAACATTTTTTGTAAGGATTGCCAAAATTCTGAGATCTTCCTCACACAATAGGGGGAAAATATATAATAGATATGAGATGAAAAACTTCAAACCGGGGCACCAGAAAAATAAAAGAAAATACAAAAATTCTTTAACAAGGCTTTTTAATGGGTTTTCCATCAATGAAATTTCATAAAATAATAACATACATCCATAGGAGAAAGAGAGATTAACAGGTTACTCATTTTATATAAAATCATATTTTTAATATTTTCTTATATTCACAACAAATATACAGTAGACCATTTATCTATATGTTTTATATTCGCAACAGACATACAGATGAACTGTGGAAAGTTAATCACTCCTGGTTTAAACGTAGCGTGCACTTGTCAAATGTTTGATTCATGCTGCAAGAGGTGTCGCTCTTATACAATCATTCAATAATGTTCTTACTAAACATGAAGATCAGAAACAGTTTAACGTAAGGCCTGTTTACTTCTACGCCGCAACAGGAAGGTGGCCCTTATGTCAAACTGCAGTTGTACAGTTTCTTCATCAGGACGGCAGATTTGTGATGTTACGAAGCACAAATGCATTAGCGTTTTTTTTTCGATATATAAGAAAATAAAATATTTATACTTAAAAACATGTTAACATTGTTCAACTGTATATTTGTTGCGAATATAAGAAAATATAGATGAATGATCTACTGTATATTTGTTGTGAATATAAGAAAATATTTAAAATATTATTTCATATAGAATAAGTAATCTATTATTCTCGCTTACTCCTATTGATGAATGTTACTATTTTATAAAATTTCATTGATGGAAAACCCATTAAAAGCCTTGTTAAAGAATTTGTTTATTTTCTTTTATTTTTCTGGTGCCCCGGTTTGAAGTTTTTCATCTCATATCTATTATATATTTTTTCCCTATTGCATGAGGAAGATCTCAGAATTTTGGCAATCCTTACAAAAAATGTTTAGGGGTACAATTATGCCTTTGTATTTATCTCTTTCTGAGAAATCGTACTTTTCATGTCTTTTACCGGCGTCAAGTAATTTTTTTTAAATTGGGACACGAAGTGAAAGTTTTGTCCTTTGTATTAGCTACAATTTTCATTCATAAGACATTTCTCTGAAACAAATATGTATATTTAAAAAAAAAATCAAAAACTACGAAAATCTCAATATTCACGTAAATTTGATGCTCGCAACCTCTAAAAAAATTTTAAAAATCTGAAAAAATTAGGAGTGTATTATCTCACCCACACAAACAAACTGTCGCGATACGGCCGCCGAAAAATAAAAAGAATTTTTTTGTGAACCACCCTAATATACATACACGCATACATGCATGCTTACATACATACCCCGATGCATTTTCATGGATACCCATATTGCATATTCTTTGCGTTTTTTGAAAGTAAAAAAAAAACTTTTTTGGAACGAAAGGTGGGGGTGGTGGCGTTTGAATTCCAGCCATAGCAAGTAAAATTTGATATAATTATGTATTATCATTTTTTCGAATTAAAAAATTTTTTATTGTAAAAAGATGGGTTTTCGAGTAAAAATTAAATTGAATAAAAAAATTAATTTAATTAAATTGAAAAAAGTGACTAAAATTTTGAAAATTTTATTAAATTTACCGATTTCCATGAAACTCAGTGCGAGGGGGTTTTTCGAGTCAAAGAGCACAAATTTTTAGTGAAAATTAAAAAAAAAGTTTTCAATTAAACATTCTTTATTAACAGAAAACCCGCGTTCTAATGATGCATTACCATGATAAAGAATTAGTACAATCTCCACTATCTGACGGAAATTCCCGTAGCCCTCTCCGGCTGATGCAAGCATTTGTAACCAGAAATGATCAAGTCGCATTTCTAAACGACGATATCCATTTACAGCCTTAGATACGAACGGAAGAGAGCATAATTTAATATACTCTTGTTTAGCTCTGTCAGCCAAAATCCCAGAAATGCAATTTTTCTCAACTAAAATTTTAAGACAAGAATTTAATCTTCTTTCCGTAACCTTTATGTCCTTAGAAATAAGGGTGGCATTTAAGCCTGTTATGGCTTTGGTGAGAGAGTACTTCAAGGGAGATTTTTCAAAAATCTTTTGCAGTATACAAACAAGAATAGATCGACATTCTTGACGAAACTGAAGAATTTGCAACTTGTTTACATCCTTAAGTTTAGAAAGTGCGCTTTTAGTAGAAAAGCCCAAGTCAATATCCTTTGCGAATAAAAGATTAGATTTTTCAGACAAATCTATTTTATCATACGGTTGCACTGCATTTTCAATTACTTCTTTCTTCACACAGCGTACAAGAAGAGAATATACTAGTGTACTCAGATCATCGTACACAAAAGGAGCCATAGGGGATTCAGATTGGAAGCCTACAAGAAAAGGTTGTAAAAGTCAAGCTAATGACTGGAAGAAAGCTAGTTTCGGTCCAAGAAATTCGTCTTTCAAAGATTTAGACACGATTTCAAAACATTCTGTTTTAGGAACTTTCTTATCTCTCATAGCACACTTTACGTATTCAGTTAACTGAGGCAGAATTGTCTGAGCCTTTTCAGCCACAGGAGCATTTTCAATCCATCGAGTAGTACAAAACTTGCTTGGGAAAAGATTAGATTCTGTGTAAACAATATAATCGGCTCTACGCGCGGGTACATTTTTAAACAGGTTATAAG
>CAKNYM010012958.1:0-24342 GCA_932195095.1 Andricus curvator | reverse complement strand
TAAATTTGCTGTATTTTAAAGATTTCCCGGTATAATTGGCGGTAAAATAGTTTTCGTTTTTATCATATGTGAAAAAGGGGTCGAGTACTGAGTATTTCCGTAATGTTAGATGAGCGCAGGTGTGCGATCATCACATCATGACAATGCGCTAATAACCACGCTGAAAAACCCAGTTCTCGTCAGATCACTGAAGTTAAGCAGCGTTGGACGCGATTAGTACTTGGATGGGTGACCATTTAAGAATACTGAGTGCTGTTGGCACATCGTGGGTGTGGTGAACCCACACTTGTAGTTATTTATAACTACAAGAAAAACCTAGAAACACTACCCGAATCGGGTAGTGTCACGCCTACCCTGAAAGGGAAATGGTTTAATGGTATACTACTATTACATTGTTCGTGGTAATGATAATGGCTTAATGGTATACTACTACTACTACTACATTGCTCGTTGCGAATTCATCTTATTTTGAAAATTTAATTACTTGGTTAAAGGTTAAACTATTTTGTTAAAAATTCACTTGTTTGGTTGAAGCTCCATCATTTTAGTTGAAATGTCATCTTTTTGGTTGAAAATGTAACCATTTTGTTGAAAATTTGTCTTTTTTGGCAAAAAATTAATCTTCATGGTTAAAAATTAAACATTCTGGTTCAGAATTCAACTTTTTTGGTTGAAGATTCAACTGCTTGGCTAAAAGTTAAACTACTTTTTTAAAAGGTCATTTTTTTGGTCGAAGATTCATCATTTTAAATGAAAATTTGTCTTTTTAATTAGAAAAGTAATTTTTTTTATGTAATTTACTTATTTTGTTTTCTCGGCAATGGTACAAAATATCATAAATGAGTAAAGGAACTTTTTGTAGAAATTTTTTAACGGTGCAAACTATTTGTCCATCATTTTTTCGTATCTGTTGTTGTTTGCAACAAAAATGCGAAAATTCGATTTTATGAAAAAAAAAATCTCCTGGCCACAAAAGTTATTCAGCCCGCATAAAACAAACAAGGTATTTTCCTTATGATAGCACAAATTTAACAAAACATTGACAAAAAATATAACTGTGTTTTTTGAGAAAATCGACTTTTAATATTTTAGTAAAACCATCGCCATTTTGTTAATTTTGAACATTTTCTGACGGATTTCAAAAGAAAGCGATAAACTCTACGAGAATCTGGAAAGAAATCCCAAATACCTCAGTCAGGTCAAAAGTTGTACACGTTTAAAAAAAAAAAATTGCGGTTTTTTTTTAAACAAAGCAAAAAATTTAAATACGCATAAATTCGCAAAAGATATTCGTTTGACAAATCGCAAAAAAACGTATCGCCTAATTTTGTCTGAAAAGCAACATATTTTTGAATCTTTTGAACAATTTTAATCTTAAAATCTTTTAAACTTTGAAATGTTCGAAAGTCTTTTTTAAGTTTATTTTAAATATAATTTATCAATTAAAAATGTCATTTGAAAGTTTCCCGGAAATGGTAAAATCTTAAGAAAATTTCACCATTTTCCTCAAAAAAACAACGTTTTTTTAAATTGGCCAAATTTATTGAAGCACATTTCGGTCGAAAGGCCGTAGTATGTTATTTATTATTTGTTTGATAAAATACCTGGAAGATCTGGAAAAGTCATGAAATTTTGAAAAAAGTTCTGAAAAAACTGAAAAATCATGGAATTTAAAAAAATTACTGGATTTTTTATATTCAAAGATTAATATCAATATAAAAAAATTTGATTGAAAATTTTTTTTTTTTTTTAATTCAACTATATATTCTTTAAATTCGTTGTTTCTTGGTAGAAAATAAATATTCTTGTTTGAAAATTCACCTTTTGTATCGAAAATTCAACTACTATTTGGTAAAAAATTTATTTTTGTGGTTGAAAATTTACCTATATTTTTTCAAGTCATTGTTTTATGACAAAATTAATCTCCTAGGTTAAAAATTCATTTTTTTGATTGAAAATTTACGTATTTTTTGAAATTTCGTTGCTTTATAATTGAAAATGTAAGTATTTTATTTTTGCTTCAAAATATTTGCTCTTTTTTAGTTATAAATTCAACTATTTGGTTAGAAATTTAAATATTTTTTTTTCAAATTTGTTGTTTTTTAGTAGAACATTAATTTTATAGGTTAAAAATTCATCTTTTGATTGTAGATTGAACTTCTTTGAAAATTCGTTGTTTATTGGTTGAATATTTAACTATTCTTACAACTTATTTATGATTTTTTTCTCCGAATTCTTAAAAAGTTTCTAAACTGGCTGTTAGAAATCTTCAAAAATCTACATTTTGTTTCAATTTTTTTTTTAAATCTTCAACAATTATTTTTGAATTTTTTGAATACTTTTAAATATCTCTTAAAGTTGCTCGATTTTCCATTAATTTGGAAAAACTGTGCAAAATTGAGAAATTTTGTTTAAATCTTAAAATATTCTAAACTTTTAAATGTTATTTTTTTTATTTTAAATAAAATTTATCAATGAAAAAATTCACTTTAGAGTTTCCCGGAAATCGTAAAATCTTAAAAAAATGTTTTCATTTTTCCTAAAAAAAAACCATCTTTTGTTGAAATTAGCCAAATTTATTGAAGCACAAATAGGTCGAAAGGCTAATTATAACTGATTAGTTTGTTATCATTTGTTTTATAAAAAACATGGAAGACCTGAAAGTCATGGAATTTGAAAAAAAAGTTATGAAAAAACTGGCAAAAACATGGAATTTCGAAAAAAAGTACTGGATTTTTTTTATTCAAAGGCTAACTTCAAAGACTGTTAATCAAAGTCCTAATAATTATTTTAATACATCACGGCGGAAAATGGTGGAGAATTACATTTAACAATTTGGTTGAAAATTTATATATATGTTTTTTTTAAATTTGTTGTTTTTTGGTAGAAAATTAATTTTCAAGGTTAAGAATTCATCTTTTTGATAGAGGGCTTCCGTTTCCAGTACCGATCGTGAGAGAACGCTTTTGTTTCAAGTGTCAGTTTTTTGGCTTTGGTGAAGGGAATAAGCGTGTGTGGATGCAGAAAGGGCAGTGAGTGCGGAGATCAGGTGTAAAGGAAGAAGGGTCAGTGAAGGCAAAGGTGTAAAGGGTGAAAGAAAGTTATGTGAAGTGAAAATTGAAGCGTGCGAAGTTTTTGAGGTTAGGAGCAGTAAAAATAGTTTCTGGGCAAGGGGGGCAAGAGGAAGGTGAGTGAAGAGCGGGAAACGTCGCAGATCACTGGGCAGGGTAGGATGCCGACGTGTCGAAGTCCAAAAATGGGTGCCAGAGGGCGACAGTCAATAAACCATCGCATAGAACAGGTAGCTGAAATAACAGGTGACAATGATGAGAGCACGGTTAGTGGGGAGAAGGGGGAAGATGACAGTAGCGGTGAGACGTTAGAGACGCCGACCAGGGAGGGGATGGCAGAGAGAAGGGATTCAGGCACGTGACATAAACACGGGAGACCCTCTAACCTACAGCGCCTTAACAGGCTTGGCAGCGCGGGTCCGAACAGGAGTTTAGACGAATGGCGAAACAAAGTGAGCGCGACCAGTAGTGAAGGGGAAGAAAAAAGAAAAAGAGATGAAGGGGACGATGATTTGAGAAACTAGCAGCCCTCATAAAACGGTTCAGAGAGGAAACAAGGAAGAGACTGGATGATATGAATAGGGATATGAATAGGCAGGGGAAGGACGTAAGGGGGAAGTGAGAAAAGTAAGAGAAAAGTGGGAAGAGTGGGATAAACTCTGGAAAGAGGAGAAAGACAAGGTATGGGGTAAACTAGAGAGCATAGAGAATAGACAGAGAGAGGTTGACAAACAGAGAAATAGTGATATAAAACAGTTGGAAGAACGGGTAAGCAACTTAGAAATCAGGAATGAGCATATGGGGAAGGAAACACAGAGTGCGGAAATAGTGAAAGGGAGTGATAACTTGCAAAATGAGAACGAAAGATTGAAGAAAAGACTGAGTGAGATTGAAAGAAGATTGGAAGGGGAAGAAAGGGCGAAGAGGAAAAATAACATAGTAGTTAAGGGATTGAAAGTGGAGAGTGAAACAGGGGAAGCGGAAATCAAAAATCTTTTGAGAGATATTGGAGTTCAGGCGAGGGTAGAGGGAGTTAAGAGAATAGGATGGACGAAGGAAGTAGAAGAAGGGATGTTTCTAGTGAAAATAGGGAGTGAGGAGGAGAAAAAGGAAATTATGGAGGGAAAAAAATTATTGAGAGAAAGAAGGGAAAGAATTGAAGAGGATCTGACATGGAGGGAGAGGAAAAGGAGATGGCAAATAGAGCAAAAGGCACGGGTAGAGATGAAAAAAGGGCGCATGGTATGGATAGGGAGAGACAGATTATGGATAAATGGAGAGAAATGGTTTTGAGACGAAGAATTAGAAGAAATCAGGAAAAAGGGAAAAAGAGTTGAGAAAGGTAGAAGAAAGGAAGATGCAAAAGAGTTTAAAGATCAAACAGAAGGGTTTCCAAATGGCAAAGCGGAAGAAAAGTGAGTAGGATAGGTGAGGGAAGGGAAGAGAAAAATGTGAAAATAGCTTTCTGGAATGTGTCAGGCTTGAAGAACAAGAATTAAGGATTTTGGCGGGAGTTGGAAAAGTGGGATGTGGTTATGATGAGTGAAACCTGGGCGGATGAGAAGGACTGGAAGGGGATGAAAAGGATGTTACCTAAAGGTTATGTGTGGACAATGCAAGAAGCAAGAAAGGAACACGTTAAAGGTAGAGGGATCGGCGGCATGGTCTCAGGGGTGAGAAAAGAACTGGCGGTAAAAGGGAGAACAGAGGAGGATAGGGAGGAAAAGGATGGAACAATGGTAAGAAGGATTATTATTGGAAAAGTCAAAATAGCGGTGGTTTGTGTATATAGAAGAAGAGGGGAAGAGAAAAGTTGGAGAGTAATAAGGAGGTGGATGGACGAAAAGAAGGAAGAGTTGGTTCTGATAGGACGTGACTTGAATGCCTGGACTGGCGAGCAAGGGGGAGGGATTTGGGATGAAGAAAAGGAGGCCTATGTACCCACATAGCACACTTCCCGAAAAAACCTGGTCTTTTCTTAGGACTTGGTCCAAGTGGCCGGGAGAAATAACCAGGTCTGCCCTAGATTTAGACCTATACTTAAACCTAGGTTAAAACATAGGTTCATGTCCGCTACAATTTTTTGGCTTTTAAACAAAGTAAATTAATGCGACGAATTTTTGACAAAGAATCCAATTTTTTTAATGAAAATATCTCTAATTCCTACATTTAATCGAGTCAGAAATCGATTTTTTACTAAAAATTTTAATTTGTGTAAAAAAGTGGTAGACCTTTAGCTACTACTTTTTAAATTTTGTTATTTTTTTGGGGGGATTTTGAAACATTTGTGAAGAATGATTAAGTTTTCTTAATACATTCTCAAGTGCATGCCGTTACGCAGAAAATGTATTTATTTTAAAGTTCGAAAACGTCAATTGACATCTCGAACATGAAAATGGTATGGCGATTGGCAAGCCGCGACCGCCTCGCAAATTATTCGTGGTTTCAAGTTGAAGCATTCTTATATCCTTGGCGATTAATCTCAGTTACGAGAAAGGGTAGCACTAGCGCTGCACACCGACCAAATGCGGAACTAATGCTCTCAATGGGCATGCGCGGCTGAAGGGGTATTAGTAGAGGGAAATTTAAATTAGTATCCCACACAGTATAAAAATGATATCATTTACAGCTTCCAAATCTAATTGAAGTTAAAAAATGGGAAATTAGCACCACATACCTTTGTTCAAAAATACACTATCGTGCACAAGTTTACGGCCACCTCTTTTGTGAAGACTGATAAAGTTCTCTTAATTTTAATTATGTCAGAGCTAAAATTTGTTCTCCCCAAAGGCTGGAATGCTCTCAAAATTCTGTATAAAATGAGCCCAGGATGAAGCCAATTTATCTATCTTTTAAATAGATATTGCAAAAATAGTGTAAATTTCAATGTTTTCTTGAATTTTCAAAAGCTTCCGTAATAATCAATATTTGTTAATGTTCTTGTTTGTGCTCATTTTAAACCTATTTTGCTAGTTTGTAAATATATTAAACATATAACCATAAAATTTCTATAAAAATTCCCCAAAATATATATGCATTCAATTTTTATTTTTATTTACCTACAAATAAGATGTTTTCAAATTTTTCCAAATTCATCCTGGGCTCTTTTTATACAGAATTTTGAGAGGATTCAACCCTTTAGAGAGAACAAATTTTAGCTCTGAAATAATTAAAATTAAGAGAACTTTATCAGTCATCAAAAAAGAGGTGACCGTAAACTTTTGCACGGTAGTGTATTTAAGCAATGGTCAGAAAAAATTTCGTTGACTCAAATATGTAATTACTAAAAGATAATATTTCCCTGGTAGTAATGGTAAATTATAGCAACAAGAAAAGAATTCAGTGATTCTATTAATTCAATTGCATCTGAGCAGGTCAACATATATTAGGTTTTAATTTAATTTTAATACTGTGCATGTTTTAAACATTTAATTTATAGAAAATTTACAAAAAATGTGTAGCCCTTTCTTGGGTGAATAACTTTTGTCTGTTCATTTTTTTCATAGCTTGTGTCGTTTTTCAAAGAATTTAATTTTTTCACTTTTATGTTATTTTTTACGATTAAAATAAGAACTACGCATCCAATCAAAAAGTGATTTGTAACAAATTTATGGCTCTTTTTTTGGTTTACACTTTTTTTTTATTGATCTTTTTTCGTATGTTGCATATAGCCTGACCGCAAGATTGAATTATGGATTACTTTTTTTATGGTTAAAACCAGAACCACTGGTTAAAAAATGCTGGTTAACGGAATCGATCTTTCTTTTTGATCCCGTAATTGTGTTTAAAATTTCAACGTAAGGGAGCCTTCACACGTTTCATTACGGTCTGTTATGTGTGTGTGTGTGGGGGGGGGGGTATTTTTACTCGATTATGTAACATTTTTAATTTATGAATTTTCTGCACTATTAAATTTTTATATCAAAATTTCTTAATGAATAATTTTACTTCATCATAAAATTTATTTCTAAATGTTTCTAAACATTATTGATAGAAGAGAAAATTTAAATTGTAAATGATTGTTTTATAATGGGAAATGATTATGTTCTTAACATTTTGCTACCACACTATAATTTGTGAACTTTCTTACATTTTCAAAGAGATAAGAATAATTAAATTATGGGCAAAAACTTATTTTGAAGAATTCGAAAAAAATTAGATGCTTTTTAATAATTCTGAAAGATTTAAGGAGATTAAATTTTTCTCGACATTTCTGGAAAAATTTCAAATGGTTCAGGTTTTATTTTAAACGAATAATTTTAAGTTTTGAAGATTTCAAAATGCGTGGAAAAAGAATATGGAAAAAGACTTTGAGACAATTTTTAAAATTTTTCAGGATTTAAAAAATGTTTAGGTAAACTAAATTTTGCAGGGTGTCAAGAGAATGAAAAAAATATTCTTAAGATTCATGGGGAAATTTTAAATAGATTGTCTTGTAATGAATTCTAAGATAAAAATGAAAAAAAATTAAAATTATTTCCTAAAATTTATAAAAAGACACTAAAAGATTTTAAAGCAAAATTTAACAATTTTGCCTGAATACATAATTTTAGTACAAAATTGAGTAAGGTTAACACTATATTATATATTATATATAAGATATTCAGGAGTGTTGAAACGATTCAAAAAGAATTAAAACTTGTAAAGATTGTTTAAGAAGTTTGTAAGGTTTAACGAAAATGAAGAAAAAAAATTAGGTTCCTAGGAAAAATTAGAATAAAACTTTTTATTTTGAAAAATTAATTTCAAGAGATTACTTAAAAAGATTTCGAAACATTTTAAAAGATTTCAAAAATTGTCAAGGAAGAATCTGAAAGATTTTAAGGCATTTTTTTTAATTGTGCAGAATTCAAAAAAAAAACTATAATTTCGAAAAAGAGTGTAGAAGATTTTAAAGCAAAATTTTTCAATTTGGTAAGATTAAAAAATCAAAACAACGAACGAGTAAATTGTAGAGATATTTAGAAGAATTGAAGAGATTCAAAAAGAATTTTAAACTTTACAAAATTTTTAGAAATGTAGATTCTTAAAGATGTCAAAAATAATATTTAGAAACTTTAAAAGAATTTCGAAAGATTTCAAGAGAATAAACAAATTTTCTTAAAAGTCCTGGGAAAATTTAGAAGATTACAAGTCAATTTTTTTACATTTTGAATGATTTTTCGAAATGAGATGGTGTTTCTTTGTATGTGCTTTAGGGTCCAGTAATCAAAAAACTGTGTTTTTAATCAGACGTTTCGACTCATGTGGGAGTCCTCTTCAGTGATTTATTTCTAAACAAAACAATTTTACATTTTAAGTAATATGCTAAACGAAACCAAATTTATGTTTTTTTTTGTTTTAAATTGTTTTATAGTAATATGCTTTCGATAAAAAATAGCAGTGAGGAACAAAATATAATTTTAGAGATTAAAATACAATTACGACTCTTTTTTTTGTACAGTTTTTTTGTTTTGTTAGAAATACAATAATTTTTCTGACATTCATAAAATTAGAGAATATAATATAATGTAATTAGTTTTTGAATAATTGTAACTAATTCACGATAAAACATAAATAAACTAATCGAAGAATTATAAATGGAAAACGATGACGAATAATTAGAAAAATGCTTTATTATGGCAATGAAAATTCACGAATTTTTTTAATTATTTTAATTTTGAAAAACAGTTTTTAGTTATCACATAATTTCTCATCTCATTTAATACCAGAGGGTCAATACAATTCCCCATCATGAATTTTTCGAAATTTTAAGAAAAATTCGATTCGCTTAAAAATATTTTTAGGATTTTAAGACATTTTAAATAGGATAGAAATATGTAAAAACTTGTAAACATTTCCGAAAATTTATCAAATATTTCTTGATTTCTTCCAAACTTCTAAATGTCCTAAACATCTTTTAAAACGGCTGGAATTTTTCCTAATATTTTGTAAAATCCTATAAAATAAAAAAAAGTTAAAAAAATCTTATAGATTCTTTTTTGACAAATCGGAAATATTCAAAAATCTTTTTTAATTTTCTCAAAAATCTTATAAAACTTATATTTATATAAATTTGAAAACTAACTGATAATACTTATTTTCTTGTTCTCAATTCTCACAATTTAATTTCAGCTCGAATTTAAGTGTTCAAAAACTTTTAACAAATAAATACTTATTTGAAATTTTTATATTGTATTATTATTAATATAATTTTGTATTCTTTATGGTATTGAAAAATAGTTTTGAATTGGTGAATTTCAATTAGTATGTACTTACATTAAGTAACTTCAATGTTTGTATGAAAAAAAAAATATTGAAAAAACATTCAGTGTTACATCAAAATATTGTTTTATTTATTTCTAGACAATACCTAATCTTAAGAAACCGTTTTTTCATTTAGAAAACGTGTATTATGTTTTAAACATAATAAAAAAATGTTACGTAACGACTGTGAATGGAGGGGGTACAAAGGAAATGTTACGGTCTGTTACATTGGGGAGAGGGGGTTAAAAATGGTCGAAAATAATGTTACGTAATACGTGAATGCTCCCTAATCTAAATAGTCTTTTGAAAGTTATCTGGGAACTAATTTAAATTTCCCGCTACTAATGCCCCTTCAGCCGCGCAGGCCCATTGAGAGCATTAGTTCCGCATTTGGTCGGTGTGCAGCGCTAGTGCTACCCTTTCTCGCAACATAGATTAATCGCCAAGGATATAAGAATGCTTCAACTTGAAACCTCGAATTAATTTGCGAGGCGGTCGCGGCTTGCCAATCGCCATACCATTTTCATGTTCAAGATGTCAATGGACGTTTTCGAACTTTAAAATAAATACATTTTCTGCGTAACGGCATGCACTTGAGAATGTATTAAGAAAACTTAATCATTCTTCACAAATGTTTCAAAATGCCCCAAAAAAATAACAAAATTTAAAAAGTAGTAGCTAAAGGTCTACCACTTTTTTGCACAAATTAAAATTTTTAATAAAAAATCGATTTCTGACTCGATTAAATGTAGAAATTAGAACTATTTTCATTTAAAGAATTGAATTCTCTCTCAAAACTTCGTCGCATTAATTTACTTTGTTTAAAAACCAAGAAATTGTGGCGGACATGAACCTATGTTTTAACCTAGGTTTAAGTATAGGTCTAAACCTAGGGCAGACCTGGTTTTTTCTCCCGGCCACTTGGACCGAGTCCTAAGAAAAGACCAGGTTTTTTCGGGAAGTGTGCTATGTGGGGTAAGGAGCTCCAAACATAGGGAGACAGACCGGGAAAGAAGGAGGTTGCTAGATGAAATAGGAGAAACAGGAAGTTTTATATGTAATAGCAATATTAAAGGAGATGAGAAGGGAGATATCACATTTATAGGTAAGGGGCATTAATAGACTACATGCTGGCGGAAGAAAGAATGAGGAAGATGATAGGCAGTATGAACGTGGGGAATGAGATAGGGTCCGAGCACTTCCCAGTAATAGCTACACTGAAAGGTGGCGTCCGAAAGCGTGGCAGAGGGAGAAAGGAAAGAGGGGAAGAGAGGAACACGAAAATGGGAGTCTGGGGGGAAGATAAATTAAAAGAGTTTAAACGAAAATTGGAAAAGGAGAATGTTAGGTATGAAAAAGAGGAGGGAGTAGACTCGTTAATTGAAAGGTTGAAAGGGTCGATTGAGAAGGTGAGGGATGAGATAGGTACAAAAAGAAGGAAGAGAAGAAGGAAAGAAAGGCTGGTGGGACGAGGAATGCAGGGAGAGCAAAGAGATAATGAAAGAGTGTTTAAGAAAATGGAGAAATGGAGAAGGCGGAGTACAACAGGAGAAAAAGAGAACATGAGAGGATGCTGGAAAGGAAAAAGCAAAAGGGAAAAGAAAAATATAAGCAAGAAGTAGAAAAAGCGATAAAAGAAGGTAGGATCTGGGATGTGATAAATAGAGAAACAGGAGGAAGGAAGAGCGTGAATGAAGAAATAGAAATGGATGAGTGGACGGATTATTTCAGGGGTCTGTTAGGGGGAGAACAAAATAGGTTCAAAGGGGAAAATAGAAGGATAGTCCAAGGAGAAATGGAGGAAGGAAACGGAATAACAAGAGAAGAAGTGGATGAGGCGATAGATAGACTAAAAAGAAACAAGGCTACAGGAGAGGATGGTATGGAGAACGAAGCGATAAAGTATGGGGGAGAAGGGTTTAGGGAAGGGATCTGGAAGATCTGCAACAATGTCTGGAAAGGAGAAGGCTGGCCGGAGGAGTGGATGACAGGGCTGGTGGTACCGCTTGTCAAGAAAGGGGTGGGCAAGAAGATAGAGGAGTACAGAGGGATCACTCTCATGCCAGTGAGTTATAAAATATACGCAGAAATTCTCAGAAAAAAAGGTTAGAGAGTCAGATAGAAGAGGAACAAAGTATCCAACACACTCAGACGGGATTTAGAAAAGTGATGGGGACAATAGATAACATTTACGTACTCAACTACTTGGTTAACAGAAATGTAGGGAGAAAAAGAGGGAAATTAGTTGCCTTTTTCGTAGACTTTAAAGCAGCTTTTGACTCAGTGAATAGAAAAGTGCTATGGCAGGCATTGAAAGAGATGGAAATAGAGGAAGGGTTAGTGGAGAGCATAAAGGAAATTTTTACTGAAACCAGGATTAGGGTGAAGATAGGGGGGGGGGGGGAGAGGTGTTCTGGACAGGAAGAGGTCTAAGGCAAGGGTGCCCGTTGAGTCCGCTACTCTTTAATATGCTGCTGGCAGACTTAGAGGAGAAGCTAAAGGAGAAAGGCAAAGGGGGAACGATTTTGGGTAATAGCAAACTATACTCTCTAGCATACGCAGATGACGCAGTGCTGTTAGCAGACGATGAGAAGGGGATGAACCTAATGATGAGAATTTTCGAAGAGTATGTGGGAACAAAAGAACTGACGGTGAACGTAGGGAACACCAAGGTGATGTGCTTCAGAAGTAGAAAGACCAAAATAGGTTACGTTTGGAAGATGAACGGAAAAAAAAGTGGAAAGTGTGGAGCAATTCTGTTATTTAGGTTTTTGGTTTGAGGCAGGAGGTGGAAACGAGGTGCAGGTGAGGAAAAGAATCGAGTGTGCGAGTAAAGTAATGGGCCAAGTATGGGGTATAGGAAAGAGAAGGTTCAATGACGATTGGAGAATGAGGGTTTGGTTGTTTGATGCGTTGGTTTGGGCGGCGTTGTGTTATGGAGTGGAGGTCTGGGGATGGAAGGAGTTGGAGTTGCCCAGGATGCATGTTAAGGGAAGAATTAGGAAGGGAAAAAATGGTAACTAGACAAATTAAGAGAGCCTGGAGGTTTGAAGAGAAGTTGAAAAGGGGAGAGGAGAGCAGAATAGCACAAGTATGCTTGGACGAAGTTCGGAACAAGGAGACGAGAGGCAATTTGGAAAATTCGAAATGGGAGCAAGAAAGGAAAAAAATGAGGAGGGTTTGTGATATAGAAGAAGGGTTTCTGTATTGGCAGAGCATAGAATTAGAATTATTAGTAAGACACGGAGAAGAGAGATGGAGAAAGATTATGGATTCGAGGTACAATAGATGGTATATGATGGTCAAAGGGTTAACGGAACCAGAATATTTGCAAAAAATAAAAAAGGAAGACAAATGGAATAGGGTGGTACGGTTTAGAATGGGAGAAGGAGTGAGAGCTTGTAGATATTGGATGGCTGAAGAGGACAATCTGTGCAGAGTATGTGGATACGAAATGGAGTCATGGGCACATATGCTAGAGAGGTGTACAGGAGAGGAAGATGGGCAGTTGCGTGTGGATGAGTGTGTAAGATGGATTTTGTATGGTAATGGACAGGGAGTGACGTGGATGAAGAAATTGGAAGAAGTAAGAGAAAGCAAGGGAACAGGGCAGAGCCAAACGGGTAGTAGTAGTAGTATACCATTAAGCCATTTCCCTTTCAAGGTAGGCGTGACACTACCCGATTTGGGTAGTGTTTCTAGGTGGATAGTTTCTTGTAGTAAATAACTACAAGTTGGGCTCACCACACCCATGATGTGCCAACAGCACGCAGTATTCTCGAATGGTCACCCATCCAAGTACTAACCGCGCCCAACGCTGCTTAACTTCAGTGATCTGACGAGAACTGGTTTTTCAGCGTGGTATCGCCGTTGGCGATAATTACCCGTTGGGTAATCCTAGTAAAGGAAAGTAAATAAAAAGTTTATTTCGAATCATGGAAGAGCTATTTTTATGGTAAGAGGAAACGGAAGCCCTGGAAGATCGCTTATTTGTAGAATTATTAGCATTAAGATTATTGTTATTATTATAAGTAAGGCGAAACATTAGAATATAAGCAGCGGTTAAGTTAGATTAAGGATGGAATGTAAATATATGTACAGGGAGCGGAGGCCCTCAAACCCGTGAAAGGGAGAGATTAAATATACATATATACATACATCTTTTTGATAGAAAATTGAACTATTTTTTGAAAACTCGTTGTTTTTGGTTGAAAATGTAACTATTCTATTTGCTTTTTTATTGTTTGAATATTAATATATATAATTAATTTATTTCTTTTTATTAATTATGATTAATTGCAATTTTTTCTTTCAAATTCCTTGTTTTTTGGTAGAAAATTAATTTTCATGTCTAGAACTTCATCTTTTTGATTTAAAATTAAACTGTTTAGTGAAAAATCTTTGCTTTTCGTTGGAATTATATAACTATTCTATTTACTTTTTTATTGGTTAAGAAATTATCTTCTAAGTTGAAAATTTGTTTTTTTAATTTATATTTGAACTATTTCTTCAAAATTTGTTCTTATTTAAAAATATTTTATAAATATTCGGAAATCCTTTCAAGTTTCAAAATATTTTTAATGACGTCAACACTTCAAAAATTTCTAAATATCATTTAAACAAACCCGAATTTTTCTTAAAATTTTGAAAAATCTTGAAAAATTAAAAAAATTTCCTCAAGATATTCTGGATTTTTTCTCAGAATTTTTAGAGATCTTTTGAAATGTTTAAAAATCTTTTGAAATTTTCATATGAATCTTAAGAATATTCTTTCGTTCTCTTGAAACCTTTCAAAATTCTTAAAAAGTTTCTAAATTTGTTGTTCGAAATCATTAAAAATTTACATTTTGTTTTGATTTTTTTGAAATCTTTTCCTTTATATACTTTAAAACTAGAAACAAGATATCCTTTTTCTTAAAAGTTGTATCGCAAGATTTCGCATACATTGTTTTCGAAAACCTGACTGTTCGCATTCTGTTGAATATGACTTTTAGTGGCTGTTTTCAGTTTGTTATTTGCTGAGATTTCAAAAAAGTTTAAATATAATATACATTTTTCAAGATTTTGAAAAAAAAGCTTTTTAAGAATTGTAACAGATTTGAAGAGGATAAACAAATTTTCTTAAGTTTCCTAAGAAAATGTACAGTGATTTCTTCATTTTTTCAAATTAATTTGGAGAGAACATTTAAAACGATTTGAAAAGATTTCAAGATAATACAAACATTACAAGACATTTCAAAAACTTTTAAAAAATTGTCAACAAAAATCTGGAAGATTTTAAGGAAAGTTTTATAAATTTGCACAATTTAAAAAAAAATTCTGGAAAAATTCGAATTCATTTGAAACATAGTTTTGAATATATTAAAAAATAATTGTAATAGATAAGGAACTTATAAGAATTTGGAAAATCTAGTGTAGAAGAATGTAGAAAGTCAGGTTTAGTCTGCCGCTGTCCCCTGAACTCCCTCCACAATATATTGTAGGACCGGTCTAGGCGACATGTAGCATAAGGGGCGTTCATCAGTCTTTCGGCTACCCTTAGCCCAAGTTGTATCGTCTTGGAAACTCTTAGACAAAATAAAGAATACTTCCACGTCAAAAAAGTAACAAAGTGAATTCATTACCCTCGCCCTGTTACAAATCGGCGATCCTGCCAGGATAGTGGCAAACCATCCTTTGAAGAATTAGCTACGGCAATACAAGGAATCAAAAGGCCCTATCTTTGATTCGAACCTCGAATACAATCCTGAGAACTACGGTTCTCCCAGAAAGAACTCCGGACTTCTCTTCGGAAAGTTCATAAAACAAGGAACCTGTAAGGTATTGGGTAAAATTAAGAGCTGAATTAAGTACTCCTTCTTCTACCTAAACCCGATTACCAGAAAGTTCCGTAATAAGAATTTTGGGAACGCAACAAACCGCGGTAAAATCCTAGAGCCTGTGAAACAGCATAGTAAGACTCAGAAAAAGACGAGGAAATAAAAGCAGCATAGCAGCAATCACGCAGCCAAGTCGGAGATACGTCACCGAACATATCCGAGCAGACAAGGATAACGCAGAGAACTACCACCTCCCGTTTGCAGCCGTCGCCGGAAGAAAACACAAAGGCTAGTAGTTATAAATTAAGATATAGTTTCAGTCTTCTTTTCAGTCGTCGAACAAATAATTTTAAGTACGCAAAGTTAAGGTGAAGTGAAAGTGAAATTAAGGTGAAGCAAAGATTAGAAAAAAATAAATAAGAATTTTTATATAGGGAACCGTTGGTATACTACGCGTGCTCGCTAGCTCTGCTACCGTTAATAAAAAGAAACTTGAATCCGAATTAACCTTGTATGTACTCCATGTAGACGGATTGTACAAGTGAGGATTATAAAAAATTTAACAACACAAAAATTATAGCGCGGTCGCGACACCATTTAAACCCGACACTCGCAATTAGGAAAAATTATACACGTTGGCGTTTCACGCCTATAGGGAACACTTATCCACAAATTGCGATACACAATCCGAGACCGATAGTTCAGACAACATTTTTCCGAATATCCACACTCACAGATCGGACAACATGAGCTTGCTCACTTCAGACGAAAGCTCGACCTAATCCTGTCTAGGATGGCAGTTTTGCAGGATGTAGTAACAAAACTTACTGTCGAAAACGGCAGCCCAGTTGACGAAATTTTCCGATTAACACAAAGATTGGACATCCCGGCGAAAGTAGAAACAGACACGGATGGAGGTATTATCACTTCCGATAATGACGAGGAACACGAAATAGAATCCGCTAATCATCGGAAAATAAAAAGTAACGTAGAAATGAACGATGAGAAGAAGAGGACAACGCGGATGAAGAAAGTAACGCGGAAGGAAATGATAATCAGAACAGCGCGGAGGAATCACGCGAACGACAAGAAAATCGATCCCTCGTGCAAATAAGACCGACAAGTGCCATCCATACCAATGCTAGTGAAAGTAACGTGGACGAACCACGTGAAACTGTGAGACTGCCGAGAGCTCAACCCCCCGTGGCTCTGAGACAGCCCCCTTCTGCTACTATTCCCGCTAAGGAAATAATAAGAACCATAAAGACTCTAACAAGGCAGGATGACATGGTGGTAGAAGACTTTATGCGATCAGTAAAAAGGGCACGAGACAGGTGCTCTCAACCCGACTTGCTGTTAGACTTCGTTTTAGCCGAAAGGATCACACAAAATGCAGAAAGGGCAATTAGGTACTTAGAAATTACCAATTTTAACACTCTATTTGATGCCTTGAGAAAAAATTTAAATCTGACAGGTTCAGTTTCCGATCTTAGATCTAAATTAGAAACATGCAAACAAAGTCCTACAGAAACAATACAAAGTTTCAACGGGCGTTTTAGACAGGCCGTGAACGAAGTAAAATATGCAGTGCAATCAGAACACACAAATAGCATGGAGAGAAAGATTGCTATCCAGATAGAAGAAAAAGAATCCCTCAAAAGATATATGCTTAACTTGAGAAGAGAAATCGGACTGCAAGTTAAAACCCAAAAACCAAAGAGCCTATGCGAGGCCCAGAATCAGGCTGCAGAGATGGAGATATGGTTAAAAGAATCTCAACCAGTACGCCCACCAATACAGCCGCCTATGCGGACGCACCCTCGGGGCCCGATGCGCAGTGGCGTACCTTCGGTAAAACGTTACTAAGCATAGGCTACCGGAAACCAAGTATCCCGAACAGCTATACCGAATTCGAAAATGCCGCTTCAACAAAAAATGCAGTTCAATTGCCATAAGTGCGGAAGACTCGGACATTTAGCAGCACAGTGCTATGCTAAAACGCAGAATTTTCAGCCAGGACAGTTCCAAAATCGACCCCCCACAAAACCCCGTGAGGAATATCCAGGAAATCGAGAACCAAGAGGACGGCCAGAATTATTTAGAATTTCAAGACATGAGTCCCGAAGAAATAAACGAACAACTAGACTACGCGGAGAATGCAGAATTTCAAATATCAGCGGCAGATTATTATCCATCAGGGGTAAACACTCAAATGGACTGATTTACAGCTTACTGGTCGACTTTGGTGCAGCGATTAACCTTATTAAGGAAAACAATGTGCCAAAGGAAGTCAAGGTATTCCCCATGAAAAAATATTTCGTCATGGGAAAGGACCGACACTACTCACATTACGCCACTTACATTAATTACTTTGGAAAAAACATCTTGTTGACATAGTAGATGATGATTTTCCTTTGCTAGAAGCTGGAATCATAGGGTTATCCTTTTTCAACCAATATTCAAGATATTCGATTACGCCGCAGTATCTAATCCTAGAAAACAAAAAATTACCTCTATATGATGATAGACGTTTCATGAGTGGCAACACAGCTCAAATAAACAGAATAAGCATTGATGAACCGGACCAAGAAGTATTCATTGAGGATAATCCTAACATACCGGACGGGATTTACTCAATCAAAGATAGTCAACTAATAGTCCCATATTACAACTATGAGAGGAACCCCACACTGATCAAAGTACTGAAATACGAACCGATCGAGAATATAAGGGAAGTACATAGGGCAACTGTTACTTAGAAGGAAGCAACTATTGGACATCGACTGACAGATTTACGAGATAAAACTAGGCTGCAACACATAGAAGAGGAGATCCGCGAAAATGCATGGAAAGGCATAGCGTCTTACAATGACATCTTCCATCTGGAAGGAGATCCACTGCCCTGCACCCACCTAGTGGAACACGAGATTGTCCTTAAGTCAGGAAAAATAGTCAACATAAAATCATATAGGCCGCCGGAGTGTCATAAAGAAGAAATATCAAAACAAATGGGATATTTGATGAAAAAGGAAGTGATAAGGCATTCCAAGTCACCTTATAACTCCCCCATTAAGAGAATTAGCAGGAAAAATCTGTTTTGCCTATCTGGACAAAATATTTGTATTCCGATCTACCCTGGAGGCAAAGTTAGAAGCAGTACAAAATTTCAGACAGCCTAGAAATGTAAAAGAAATCCAATCATTCTTAGGACTAGTTGGCTATTATCGGAAATTTATACGGAATTTCTCATGCATACCGAAACCTTTGACAGAGCTAACGAAAAAAGATACAGTATTCAACTGGTCACTCGAATGTCAAGAGAGCTATGCGCTTTTAAAAAATAAACTTTGTGAAGCTCCAGTGCTGAGATACCCCGACTACTCAAAAGAGTTTCTATTAACAACCGACGCCAGCAAGAAAGGTCTAGGGGCAATTCTGTCCCAAGAAGGACACCCCTGCTGTTACATTTCAAGAACATTAAATGGAGCAGAAGAGAATTACAGCACATCCGAGAAAGAACTTCTAGCCATCGCTTGGGCAGTTAAACGACTTAGGCAGTATCTGCTAGGAAGAAAATTTAAAATTCAAACTGACCACCGAGGTCTGACATGTTTAAATAACGTCAAAGATCCTTCGTCCCGATTACTAAGATGGAGATTCAGGCTAAAAGAATACAACGAAACCAGCCCTGGCCAAGAAAATGGCTGCAGACGATCTCATATCTGATGAAGAAAATTTATTGGATCAACGTGAAGGATTCTATCAGGATTATCTCGCATGGAAGAAAGAGAAAACTCCCATCCGGGAAGTAAAGAAACCAAATGCCTGCGGAAAACTGTGGGTAGAAATCACGAAGTCTCAATTTGGAGATTATCAGAAAGAGTTGTGGTTGAGATTACTCAACCTTAAAGTCAAAGACTTCATAGATAAGAAATTGACAATAGTACGTCTCCAGTTCGCAGAACCAATGATTACACCATTAGAAAAACTCAAAATTCAAGAAATAATAAGTTTTCTATGTCACCGATATCCCACACTAAGCTTCCACACATGCTATAATGCCACGAGAGACCTGACAAATGAAGAAAAGAAACAGGTAATTAAGGAAGCGCACGGATCCGTTATGGCTCAGCATTATGGTGAAAACAAAACTATCGAACGAGCAAGCACAATCGGTGAATGGAAAAACATGGAAGAAGAGGTCATTCACTTTGTAAAAAGATGCCCGGTTTGCCAGTTGCAAAAAACAACTAGGATCAAAAATCAGAGTGAAGCTGTTATCCCCGATACGCCAGTTGACCCCAACGATAAAATAGCTATGGACATTTTCGGGTCATTGCCAACCACTCGTTCAGGAATAAAACTATATCCTGTCTACCCAAGACCAACTCACCAAATATCTCATTTTTGTCCCACTTAAAGACGCAGAATCCGAGAGAATAATTGAAGGACTTTTTGATCATTATATATACATGTTTGGGTCCCCTAAACACATACTCACCGACCAAGAAGCCAACTTTGTTTCAGAACTTGTCCAAAATTTTGAGAATCTGTTTAGAATCCGACATATCAAGACTTCCACCTTTCATCCACAATCCAACGGAAGTCTAGAAAGGTCACACTCAACCCTGAAAGACCTAATAAGAACATGCATGGAGGACAATACAGTTGAATGGGATAACACACTAAAAATCGTGACCATGGCTCATAATACCATGAAACATGAAGGAACTGGATATTCTCCTTTCCAACTCAATTTTGGAAGAGAACCAAACAGCCCTTCTATGCTGAGCACAACACTTTCAATAAAGTACTCGGACCTTGTTCAAAAGTGGAAAGATAGGCATGAATGATATCTCAACAGAGCCAGAGAGAGAATAATGTTGCAAGAAGAAAAGTACAAGAAACAGCAAGATGCAAGGATTATAAAATCACAAGGAATTTATGTACCCGGAGACCTGGTGAAGCTTATCAACCAAACACCTGTCAACAAGCTCTCTCCTAGTTGGAAAGGGCCCGCGGTTATCTTAGAAGCAATAGAAAATAACAACTACAAAATTGGTTTTGAGAATAAAACTCTAGCCATCCATGCCAACCAACTAATGCCATACTATACGTAATTTCAGATCTTCCTCGTATGGATTTTTTTAACGCAAGTGGGAGCGAGTCTAGGAAATTACACCATAACAAACATCAACGGAAACATCTTTTTAGAGGAAGAAGGAAAAGCCCACCTTTACCACGAAAAATGGAATCTCATCATATCTGTGAACACAACCAACACACAGCAAAGATCTAATCTTATAGCCAACACACTCAAAGTTGCAGTGAAAGCCTGTGATTCTAGCTGTGCCGAAGATTACGAGATAAGAATGGTAGGTGAACGGTATGAACGACTACGCCAAAGAGAAGAGCTACACCAACAGGTCATGGGTATTTGACGAACCAAAAGAGGATTGCTCAATGCTGTGGGAGAAATATCTAAATGCTTATTCGGAACCATGAGCAGCAGTGACCTTGAAGCTATCAATAAAGATCTTGAACAACTTTACTCGGATAATAAGGATTTAGCTATGGTAATGCAAAATCACACTAAAGTCCTAAAGTTATTGCTGGACTCTTCATCGACTGACTACAAAACTTTAGAAGGAAAGTTGCAAGCCGAAGCTGAGACCGCACATCTGATTAGAGGTAGTCTGAATAACAACACCAGAAATTTGTTCATAGCTTCTAAATTGATTGTATGCGGAATCCTGATTGATGAATTACATGACGATATCAAAACGGCATTAGTTGCCATAAATAATGGTAAACACAGTATAATTCATCCCCAGATTGTTACACCTAAAATATTAATGGACACGATCCCAGAGTTTGAGACCATGCATCGAACTCGTTATCATCTTGATGCAAACCCGGAAAGCTACCAACACATCCTCGACCTCAGCGAAGTCAACATAGCCTTGATCAGGAAAACTTTGACGTATGTTATCTCGATACCCGTACTCGAAAAAGAAGAATATGTGATTACTCATGTGATCCCTATACCTCAGTTAATACGAAACACTCACATGTCCCTCATACCCGAACACGAATATCTATTCACCAGCAAAACTTCCTACGTTCCCACCGATCGCGAAACACTCAGTAAATGTAAATCACTTGCCGATTATAAAATTTGTAACCGAAATCAACGAACTATAGGCTAATAGACACAAATAACTGCGAGGCTAGTATTCTTAAGAAATATCAAGACTCTGTAGAATGTAGCTTTTCACCTTTCAAACTACATAGAGAGAGTTATATAGCAACTACGAAAGGTTATATACTTTTGCCCAGTAGAAAGCTAACTTTAGATTTTCTCTGCCAAGACTCTACAACCTCGATAGGAGTAGATACTAACATTTATATTCAGGGTTCTGGATGTAAAGTTATATCAGATAATGTACAACTTTATTTAGAGAAAACGTCTACCTACGAAAAAACCATTGTATTAAACAAGACATACGAAACACCTTACGATAAGAATTCGCTAGATACGCTAGAGAGCCACCTATTAACTCTACCTCGACAACCAGATGTTAACGTGCTAAAGCAGATGAAACTTAGTCTAGATACTACGCAAAACTTGTTAAGCAAGATCGCTTCTCATCATAGAATACAGACTTGGAAAGAAAAGGCCTAAGAATGGTTACAGTATATAGGATACACTAGCATAGGATTAATCGTTTTATTTACCCTGCTCAAATGTGGAGTTTTCGAAAAAATCAAACACTGCCTCCCTAAGAAGCTATGTTTCATTTGCGTAAAAACTCAGGTTCAGGCCAGCCCCACTGTGCATTATACAAGCGCTCCAACCCATGGGGTTATAACGGAAGTACCTATACGTGCAAATGTACCACTACGTGCAAATGTACGACTACGAATTAAAAATAGAAGAGTTAAATTTTAGGGACTAAAATCTGTCTAAACGGGGTGGTGTCAGGAACTTATAAGAATTTGGAAATATAGTGTAGAAGAATGTGGAAAGTCGGGTTTAGTCTGCCGCTGTCCCCTGAACTCCCTCCACAATATATTGTAGGACCGTTCTAGGCGACATGTAGCATAAGGGGCGTTCATCAGTCTTTCGGCTACCCTTAGCCCAAGTTGTATCGTCTTGGAAACTTTTAGACAAAATAAAGAATACTTCCACGTTAAAAAAGTAACAAAGTGAATTCATTTCCCTTCACCCTGTTACAAATATTGAGAAGATTTAAAAAAAAATTAAAAGAAAATGTAGATTTTTGAAGATTTTTAAATAAAATTTTGGAATCTTTTGAAGAATTTTGAAAGGTTTCAAGAAAATAAAAATTTTTTCTTAACATTCCTTGACAACATTGGAAGTCAATTGTGGATTTGTTATCAAAGCTAGCGAGGAATCTTCGAGCCTTGTCACATCTACTACGCAGAACCAAAGGAGAGTTTCCGAGAAACGTGATTCCCCAAACAAATGGAATAAAAATAGAACATCAACTCCTTAAAAAAAGGCTTTCTTCAAAGTTATATATAACTTATATAATTTTCCTAAGATTTTGCAGAAAATTCAAAAAGATATTTGAAGATTTCGCATACGTCGAAAAAAAATCTAGAAAATTTTGAAATAACAGGATTTACAAAATATTAGGAAAAGTTAAAATCAGTTTAAAAGATATCTAAGACTTTAAGAAGTTTTGCAGAAATTTCAAAATATTTTATAAATTTTCGGAAAACTATTCAAGTTTTAAAATATTTTTAATCTCTTAAAAACTCGAATGTTCGTTAAAATTTGGAAAATTCTTGAAAATTAAAAAAATGCCTTGAAACCTTCGAGATTTTTTTTGACATTTTTAGACATTTTCAGAGAAATCTTAAAATTTTCGTATTCTTTCAAAATTTTTAAGAAGCTTCTAAATTTTTTTTCAAAATACAAAAAAAAAGTAGTTTGGTTTAAAAGTGTTTGAAATATCTCAAATTTTAAATTATTTTAACATCCTTTAAAAACTTTGAAACCTCTAAAATATCTTTTGAAATAATTCAGTTTTCCTACAAAATTTTTTGATTGTCTTAAAATCTTTTAAATTCTGTTCTAAGTAAATAATTCTAAAATCTACATCATTTGACACTTTCCCAAAAATCGTATTATCGGTACCGGTAACTATTTTTTACGGGTACCGACAGTTTACAAATTTCGTAAATTAGGATATTGTAAGTTTTTGTCAATTATTTCATTTTCTTATCTCTTTAAAGGTGTGAAAAAGTTTACAAATTGTATACTGCAGTAGCGAAATGTTAATAACCGCATTATTTCCTAATATTGAAATATAAAATAAATATAATATTGAGAAATCATATGAAATTAAAATGTTCTCTTTTATCATGAAATAAATCACTTATTTAGAAACTTTGATTTACACAAATGATGTTGCAGTAAATTCGTAATATTTATTTATAGACTTAATTAACACCCAGTTATAACTTAAGCAGGCTTTTTTGAGTGACTGACACAATTCTTAGATACTAAAAGAATAAAAACCGAACACACTTGGACAAGCACAAAATAGGATTCATTTTGGAAAGAAAGCCCGCTTTAAAAAGTCAGTTTTTGAAAAGTCAAGAAATAAAAATTAATTATTCTTTATTAGGAGATTTACAAACATGTCCTCTTCTTCTTTTTATATCTTGCTTTTTTTATGAAATATATTTTATGAAGTTTATAAAGTATATTTATAAACAATTTAATACGTCTACTTGCTGGGTATGTAACTCTTTTTATTTTCAAAAATTGTCTATCATCATAATAAAATTTGGCTCTTAATTCTGCACTTTTAATAAAAGACAACGGTAATATAATAAATCAAAATAATGGACTCTGATGGTAAATAATTGTTCACTTTTCAGTTAGTGCTAATGGTAGCTCCTCAAGCAGAAACTTCAAAGGTAAATCCTTTCAGAAATTGCTAACTTTCATCATTTACCGACGCGCAACGTGCACCTTCAAAGTAACTCTTAGGTGCATCCGCCAAGAGGGCGCAGTTATTAGCGCATTGTCATGATGTGATGATCGCACACCTGCGCTCATCTAACATTACGGAAATACTCAGTACTCGACCCCTTTTTCACATATGATAAAAACGAAAACTGTTTTACCGCCAATTATACCGGGAAATCTTTAAAATACAGCAAATTTA
>CAKNYM010012957.1:0-15811 GCA_932195095.1 Andricus curvator | reverse complement strand
GAAAAGTTTTTTCAAAGAACCATTTAGAATAAATATCAGTAAGTCAGTACATTAATAAAATCTAAAAGATAGCGTATATAGAAGGTCGCAATTAAACTTCCACCAAAAATACTGCAAAAATGTTTTTTATATAAACATCTCTATCTTAGATTGAAAATATGCTTGTACTTGAACGAAACGTTGCAATTAAAGAAGAATACAATAAGGGTTAGTAGACAAAAAAGAAACAAAAATCTATTTCGATAATGATTATTGTTAATTTTTTATAGAGATTTGTGACATTTTTTATTAAATTTAGTAAAGAAACATAAGTATTTTGTAGATAGAATAAAATATTTTCTTGATGCAAGAAATCGCCAAGGGGGAAAATTGATTCAATAAAATGTGTTTGGTACGGTTAACCAAATTCTTACCTACGAATAGTAAAAGGTATTTAACAAAATTTGTTGTCTGAACCGATGCAATGTTTTTACAACGAACGTACAGTTTTTCTTTCGGTAGGGGGAATTAAAAGGGGAAAATTTTATCGCGCCTGAACAATAAATTAGGGAATAAGAAGTCGGATTCAACGAAAATCGTCATAACGATCCGGGCGCATTAACAAGATTCGCTCGTGAATGCCTGGAGACATTTGCGAAGTCTTTAATACCCGGCTTCAAGCGTATATGGCCATGGACATAAAAAGCGCGGTATTCGTGAAGCAAACGTGCAAATTGTTCGGGTAGAGAAAAATGCAGCGTTAAATCGACTCGGTCACCTTCGCATGACTTGAATCGCGAAAATAATTTTCATGAGGTGTATAGTGCATAGGAACTTTGTCAGGCCGGCGACCGCGGCGCTAAGTGTTACACCGTGGCAGTCGTCGTAACTTCTTACTTGCACATGCCGCGGAAGGCCCCCAGTGCACAAGAGTCTCGCTAATTGCCACATCGGTCACGGATTTTTTTACTGCTACCAAACAACCGTGCACCACGAAGGTAGGATCCAGGTTCCAGGAGCCAGGAGCTAGAAGCTTCTTCGAGACCAGAGGCACCCGGATGCCCGCGAATATATTTCCTTACAGACACAACGGTATGCGGTGCTGAGAAGCGCTCACTTAAGTCGAATCGATCGTTCAACGTTACTTCTCCCCGTCAACATCATAAATTACCAAGTGTACCTACCTACCTACCTACCTACCTACCTACCTACCGGACAGTACAGAATTTTGCGGTGACAGAAAATCGAGGCTGCCGTTTGAGAAATTCGTCTGAAAGGCAGTCGCGACGTTTCGAGAAACACAAATCGCTTCGCCGAAATTTGCACCCGGGGCCATACTTGAATTCGAGGAAGGTGGAGCTGTCTAAATCACGAAAAAAGTCGCGGTTTTCTGCCGAATAAGACTGTCCTTGTTCTTCATATATGGGGTTTTCTTTACAAATAGGGCACTGCAGTGTCCAAAGGATAATTTATAAAAACTGTTAATGGTTTTGTAAAAAAATGGTACGAATCTTCCTTTTAATGTTATTTTGTTAGTTAGTGTAATATAGACAACAATATGCGTACTGAAATATGAGTTTCCACGAAAATTTATGTGTGGTTACGTCAATACACGGAAAAAAGTTGTCAAAACTTTACTTGATAGTCTAAGACTCTAGGATAGACCACAAATTTTAAAAAATTTCGTATAATGTTTATTGCAAGATTCAAGACAATTCTCGTAATAATGAAGAGTCCACCAATTATTCATTAACTCTCTAAATAGTGAAAATATATTTCGACAGAGGCCCATTATAAAGTTTTAGAATCTTAGACAGTCAACACTGTTAAAAATAGTATTAAATTTAATATATTAATGTATATTAAAATTAATATCTCAAGCATATGAAATCGCTATTCAGGTACGTGTTTATTAAATTTCATATACATTCATGATAATCGCTCAAATAATTCCATTTTACACAAAATCAAAATAAGATTATTAGCAGTAATTTTGATAGCTTAATAATAAAACATGATACCTTCTTACAATTAATCAAAGATAAAATTAGATTTTAACCCTTCTCTACTACGTTGGAGTTGGATCACAAATTTACTATGGTGAGTCGGATCCGACCAAACTGACTTTCTTAGGCTAGTTTTCAAATGATTAATGCATTGATCAGGTGGAATAAGGAAAGTGATCGATAAAGGAACAGTTTTTATTCAAGACAAGATGTATTAAAAATTATTGAATCCGAGATTGAATCACAAAATAAGGTAAACGTCCCAGTAATCGTGACCTTTGTCCCAGTAATCGTGACGCCGATTTTCTTGCTTCTCATGTAAATTGCATTAATTAAAATTCAATTCGACACTATGACATGTTAAAAATAAACGGATTATATCATTAAACGTTACTTTGAACATATTTTTCAACAATGTATTCAAACTATAGCCAAGTTTCACGATTATTGAGACCGTCACGATTACTGGGACATTTACCTTAATTCTCACTGCACTTTTAGAATTTTTTTTTTTAGTCAGCGTCTTCAACACGATTGGACTTAAGGTTACTAGGACCCCCAGCTTGCTGCGTGCAGAAACGGAAGCACAGAGTGCGAGGGTACAACTGCACGGGTCGGATCCGACCCGACGGTAGTAGAGAAGGGTTAAGTCGAAAAGTTCAATTACGTAAATAAATGACAGACCTAACCTACAATCAACTATACTCACATTAATTTTCTACAATTCAGGGCAAATTTTGGAAAGAGTTCCATATGTACGTTGCACTTTAATCATAAAAAGCAATTCAATCGACGAACTCTAGATTATTACTTCAATTGCGAATATTTGATAAGATTTAAAGAAATAAAAGCACTTTGAGTTTTCAAGCACGCTGCTATACCGACCTGTATATTATATTTAATATAAAGTGTACAGCTATTCATATTTTAATGTATATTACATTTCAACTCCCGTGTATGCAAATGACTTCATATACATTTGTATCAAATTTAATACAGATTTTTCTAACAGTGAAGTTTCAATAACTTTTTTACCATGTAAATAAACGGCTATCATTTGAAAACTAAAAATAGCTTTTTGGGCTCGATGTTGGATTCAAATTGAAGAAAACACATCTCGTCTACTTGTTCACCTAGTTTCAACAACAAAATTCTGAACTTTGATCGCAAACTAAGAAAAAATCCAAGAAAACGTAGTGTATGTTAATTAGGATCCATCGACGTAATTGGTAATAACGTTCATGTTTTGGAATAAAACCTTCCATTTTAGAAATTTAGGACGACTTTTTGTGTTTTTTTCCATTGACGTAACATCCAGTGACGTAACCTTACTTTTGGGTCCTTGCAGGGAGGACCGATAAAAAACTATTACCCTCCCGATAAATCTTTGCCAAAAAGGTAATGAAAAGTAAGGTTTTCAGAAAAATAATTTTAATTTATATATATATATATATATATATATATATATATATATATATCAAAATCAATAAATTCAATATAATATTTTAATGTTTTGATATCAATTTTATTGACTTTTTTAAAAATTCTTTTTGTTGATGTTTATATCATTAGATAATTGTTGTATCCTGTTTTTATTGTTCAAAATTTGATTGTATTGCCTTATTTTATTTAATAATGGTAAGCCTTAGTTAGAGGATAGCGAAACTGGAGAATTATGCATATAGTATTAAAAAGACATATTTTGTAACAACTTACGAATATTGAGGCTGAATTATAAAATGTGCCATATATTAGTACGTAGTAGATTCTACTATGCTTAGCGGTCTATCAAAACTCAAAAGGGGAAAAAGTACCCTTGATTTGAGACTATTTGCAAGAAGAGTTAAATCTGCTGCATAGTAAAACTTACTACTATGCAAATTGCCGCAATTTAAATTGTTTTGTTCCAAATTTTCCATTCTTTTTTAAAAAGTTATTGTTATAATTAATTTATCACAATTATAGGATTTTAAACCGTGAACATCATAATGTCACACAGAGGGACGCCACGTGATTTTTTTAAATTAAACCTACAATCAATTGGGAAGAGATCGGTGTTCATTGATTTTTTAATTTCCCCTTCTCTAAATATTTTTTTTACATAGACTTTGCGAAAAAGCGACGTTTTTCTCAAAATAAGTTTTTAATCTTCAACAACGACTTTGATATATTGAAAATTATCTTCGATCATCGCAAAGGGACCCGCAGAAGACAAATAATTTGTTTATTGGCCCATTTGACCATTATAAATAAATTAGGTGAACAAATAACCAATTATCGTAATTTACGGCGAATTTGTTTTCTTGTTATTAAATCTGTTTCAAATTATTGTGAATAACGAATTTATAAGGCACTAATTAATTAATTTTGATTCTTCATAAGAAGGATGTTTGTAATGACCTAAAGTAAGTCTACTTTTTTTACTTATATAGATAAAATTCGAACCCACGAATTCAGAAACGTTATTTTTGTAAATTCTCGTATGTGTGTTTGCGTTTGAAAATTTTGAAAACAAATTTTTTCTATGTTTATATGAGAGCAACTTTTTTATAATCAAAATACAAGAACCATTGCGCGGCTCGCTTTTCTCACAAGTTCGAGCGCGCCTAGGGCGGGCGACTGTTGATTCTCGCGCTTCGCGCTCGGTCTATGTATTTCCCCCACATTTGTGCGCAGGCCTTTTAAAATTAAAGGTAAAAGCATCGACAACTGTAATTTGGTGATTGTGAATTCTCTTTTGTTAAAGCTTTATCGGCTTTAGCAAACACATTCTCATCACGTATCTCGTGTTTCGCACTCGATTTTGTCGAAAATGAACAAGCAAAACAATGTTTTTTTCTTATCACCTTTACAGTCTGGTTTGATCCAGCTTTGGTGTTGGTCGGATAAATTACACTTACAGTAAAAAATGATTTTTTCCCAAGTCATTAAAAAAATAAAGAGTCCAGCCAGCGGCTGACCCCCCTCGAACTATTAGCCGATTAGCCAATAACTAGCAGCTGACCATACGGTCTGACCTGGGGCTGGCCAAGAAAAACGTATAACTCTTGGCCAGGTCCAGGCCAGACCATCTGGTCAGCGTCAAGGCTGGAAACCAGACGTCTCGTATGGGCCGGGCCAGCGCCAGAAGATTTTTCCACACGGGTATACTATATCTGATGTATTTGTTTGTGTCTTCGAGACGCGTCGATTGGCTTCTGTACAAAAACCTCCGATGAGCTTTCATGATCAATCAATACTAACTTATAAAGTTAAGAAAAAAGTTACATGGTCTATAGGAGAAAAACTTTTGTTTTAATTTGCAATATAATACTGACCGTAAGTTAAAAAGTTGTTTGTTATAACATAAAACATTGATTGACCTTTTAAGGGTTTTTCTGATTTTCTGAAAGTAAGATTTTCTGTAAGACAGAAACATAAGCGTGAAAATTATTGAAAGTATCCATTTTTTTCTTTTATTAGAGAAAAGCCTCCCTCTTTGAGGAAGCAAATTAATTTGATACCTATGAAGAAGTAAACTGCCCATAAAAAGCACAAATAAATACACGCACAGCAAATAGAACCATAGTACTTTACAGCAGTATTTTATATTTATGATAATTTTCTTAAAAAATAAAATATTCTCAATAAACAAGTTAGGTATGTTTTACATTATTTTCTTGTAAAACAATATCTTCTGTGGTAAAAAATATCATCATCAATAAAATTTCATTTATTGAAAGTACAGATAAATATTTTGTTCCGAAACCTGTCCTATCGTCACTTATTTTGTAAAATCCTTTAAATGTAACTATTAAATCAATAGTAAAATAAATTAGATATCATTTTGTATTTCAATTTTTTAACTCATTAATTCAGAAATTGAACATTGATTAGAACATGAGTTACTAATAGGTTGTTCATTTGTTTAAGATCCTCACTTCAAATCAATTGTACCTTACAATCAGAAACAGGCTGCATGAAAAAAGATAGAAAATAAAATACATAGTGGTAACGAGTATCATAATTTTTATTTGCATGTCTTTCGAATCGGGAAATCTGCAAAACATTTGCATGACAAAAGATATGTTATTTTATTATCACATCAACACGTAGTGAAATAAGCCTAGCGTGCATGTAAGCGTTCAGCATTCACTGAATTCAATGTTACATTTACTTTATATCTTGTTAGCCCAGTTTTCACTTCACATTTTGTATAAATCAATTTTTAGTTAATTAAGACTATTATTCATTTTACGACAAATCCAAAATTTGGATATATGAGTCATTCACGAAGATTTTTTAATTTTATAGTCTCAAAGGCTTATTATCTATAAGGAGTGTATTATTTTTAGATATCAGAAGAAAATCTTTGAAGAAAATTAAAGTCATTATAATTACAACAGGATAGGGACCAATTTTTCGAAATTCTGTTTTCAACGATTTCAAGTAATTAAGGACACTATTTATAAGAATGGAATTTGGGTTTTCCGCTCTTAAACACAGAAAATTAAAAAATTAAAATTTTTTCACAACACTGAAACTTGTGAAAACTGGCCAAATACTTCTATAATCTTTAGTGTATTTTCCATCATGTAGTATATGAAAATGATTTTAGTTTTGTCCTTATCCAGCTGTCTTTCTCATATTTTTATGAATTCTTCAATTACACTGCACAATTTTTTTTAAATTTTGGCATATCAATAAATAAATATTTTACACATATTTTACAGGCCGGAAAAAGTCCTTATTATACTTCCGTAAAAAAAAAGCAGTTTAAAATTTATGGGGTGGAAAGCTATATAAAGACCATTTAGTCCCCCCTATCCTTCTACGTAGAAACAATTTTTCCTAATGTTTTTACATCTTTAATGCAGAGCTCTTGCGAACACATGATCCTATAATTTTATTAAAATCTTATATTTGAAAACCAGTCTTAGAAAACTTTCTATAAACCTAATGTTTTTATTGTTCAAAATCACCTTTTTCCGGCAGAAAATGTTAACATAACCTAAAATTGATGAAAAATCTATAGCGAGCTCCGATATAAAATGCAATAAAACCACACATTGTACAAAAAGTTTGAATTTGATGACTGAATGATAATCGGAAGAATAATTATAACCGGAAAAATGTTATGTTTTTCAAAAATTAAAGATATCAAATTTCGGCAAAAAACACCAACATAACGTAACAAATTTACTTTCTAAATTATAAATCTGCTGTGAAATTTAATGACTTTTATTTAAAATAACTGATTTGTGATAAAAAAAATGTGAAGATAACCTTGCATTGTTTCAAAATTGTAAATACTCTTCATGAAATCATGAATCTTCTTTGAAATCTAATGATTTTTTAATACAAATTTCAATTGTCGACGAAAAAATTTAACAATATCCAAGATTTTCAAATCTGTAAATTTTATTATCTCAGACAAAAATCGCGGAATTCAAATCTAATTATTCTTTGTTGAAAAATACCAATTTTAGGTGAAACACACCAATACCAATTTCCGACGAAAAGCACTAACATAATCCAAAATTGTTAAAAGATTCTATTTCTTGTTCAAATTATGATGCTTTTTGTTTTAAAATACCGATTTTTTATTGAGAAATGCTAACTTAACCTAAAATTGTTAGAAAATGATAAACTCGAAAATCTAATGATGTTTGCTCAAAAACGCTAAACGGTTAAAAAAGCTAACAAACCCGAAAAAGGTACATTTTTGTAAATCTTGAAAATCTTTGAAGTCTAATAATTTTTGATTAAAAATACCCATTTTCGATATAAAACGCTAACCTAACTCAAAATTGTTTGAAACTGCAAATTATGATCACGATTTTTGTTTAAAAATGCTAATTTCCAGCGAAAAGCACTAGAATAAAACATGTATATTATTTACAATAATTTATTAGATAATTTGGAAGTTTAATTGAGCTGCCCAAGTTTATTTAAAAAGCACAAATGTTTTTCAATTCGCATAAAGTTTTCCATGATTCTTATTATTAAAAGGAATTATTTGTAGATTTAATTACCCCGAAAGGGATATGGCTTAATGTTATAATAATAATAAGAATTTTCCAATTTAAGATACAAAACAACAAATAGTCTACAATTGCGCGCCTTGACTTACTTATCGTTTCCAAAACCCAATAAGCGGAAACCGCCATGGAAATGAGGAGTTAAAATATAAGAGGAAAAAGACAGAAAAGGATAAGACCAGTTTCTGGTGGATTTAGACATGAAACTGTTGGAAAGTAGCTGTTAATTTCAGTTTCAGAGCCCCGTCTTTCCGTGCAGGCGTGCTGATCTTCCAATAATCTCTTCGTCTTGTTCCCTCGAATGCACACGACAGGCTTCTCGCGTTTGCCTGAAGAGTCGTATCACGAACTGAGTGCAGGGTCCTGACGTCTTGCTCGCGGGGTGTAATAAAAAGGAACCACCCGCTGCGGTAGACTCGCGGATACATTGCGCATATATATAAGCAATACGCATTCGACGAGGTGCCATACACTCGCATGAAAAAAAACCCACACATACTCACGCGAGAAAATAATACACACGCACTCACACACAATCTCTATTCGTGCAAGCATGCAAAAGACGAGTGTGTATACCTAACTAGCATTCGACTTCTGCCATGGGGAGAAAAAGTCGGTGCCCCGTGCAGCCAACCCCGTGCAAGTAACGAAATTAAATTCAAATATAATCAAATAAAATTTAAATTTTAAATCCTCCTTGGCTGCCGGAGATATCCCTAGGAAATTTAGTAGCTACCGCGAATACTGTACGCTCCTCTTCCCCCTTTGCCTTTGGTCTTGATTTCTCCCTTTGTCTTTGTCTTTCAGGAGTTGTTTTCTCTCTCAGTGGAGTTTGATTCTCCACCCCTCGAATTGAAACTGAGATTTAACGGGTCAAACGGGGTCGGAGGGGGTTAAGTCAAAGCGAGAGGGTGGTTGATTGAGACACTGTTTTGTTTGTATGCCGCGGAAAGAGAACGGATCAGAGGGAAGCGGAGAGAAAGAGGTGAATATTGAAAATAAGAGGGTGGAAGAGAGATGGAGAAGAGAGGAGAGATGAGACGATGCTGCGACCAGCAAGCTGGATTTTAGGGGTTGGGGTAGTAGGGAGTGTCATTCTGTGTCAACCGCAGCGCCCTCTGACGATGACACCGCGGAACGCGAAAGGGGATGAAACTGGCAGAGTATAACTCGACTGGCCCCGGCAACCAAACTATTTGCGAGATTTACTTTAGCAGTGTGTATATTGTACAGGAGTGTGGGTGATATATAGATGTGAACGTGTGAGTGTGGGAGTGAGGCATGCCGGGAACCGAGGCTTTAAAACGGGGGGTTGGTTGGTCTTATTTGGAGACAAAGTGAATCGGATTAGAGGTACAGATTTCAATTTGTTTGCCCTCTGCACTCCTCAGGAGGACTTATCGAGGTTGATACTTGAGTTTTACTGAGTGGAGGTGATCCTTTGGAAAAAGGTCTTCTCTAAGCCAATTTACATTACAGGTGGGAACTTTTCTTAGGGGCTGCAAAGTGGCTGGCCTAGTCATTTTGAGTGTACAGAAGATTTTTAAAAGTTAAACAATTTCACAGAAATAAAAATATTTCCAAAACTTTATTGGACTTTGTAGAATTTTAAGAGATTTCATGGGATTTTTAAGGGGTTTCCAGCGATTTTAAAGGATTTCAAGAGATATCATCTGATTTAGAAGAAAACACAAGAGCTTGCATGAGAAAATGTATGCACGTAAAGAAAGTGAAAGAGGTATGCCAGAACAGGAAAGTGCGGCGACAAATAGTTTATGAGAAATGCATTATGAAGAATGTCAGTGGAATGAAAGACGCCTGAAACAAAAGACCTTGGATACTAATGGGCCCGCGCTTTACATGGTGACTCTGTAAAGCTCTTCGCCTGTGGTGATTGTTAGAGAGATTGATCAGCGACCTGGGTCGGAGCAATGTTGTGGAACGAATGTGTTGTTTAAATAAGCAACACGAAAATTTTACATGAATCTTATATCCCCTTATATCCTTGTATCCCCTAGTATACTTTCCTCTTTCACTTTTCTCATATGAACTCCTTGATACCCGACAGTATAATGGAGGCTAGAACCGAGTGAACCACGCTTACCTCGAAAAGGATTTGGCCTAATGGTATAATAATAATAATAATCTAATTTAAATTAATTGGTGAGGTTCCAAATATTTCAAGTGATTCTATAGGATTTTGAGGAACTGTAAGGAATTTCAAGATATAATGGCAATTACAAAAAAATGAAGGACTATTTTAAGAAATTTTATCAGATTTCAATCGATTTTATTGAATTAAAGAAAAACCTTCAGAAAAGTCATGAGATTCCAGAATATTTTACGCCATTACAAAGAATTTCATGGGATTTTAGAGAATTTTAAGCGATTTTTCGAAACTTCACGATATTCAAAAACCTTTTTTTTGAAGATTGCAAAAATTTATTAATATTTGGTGCACATTTTGAAACTCCTTTCAAAGTAACGAGAAAGTTAGAAAATTTTTAAAGAAATTTCACGGTATTTCAATTTCAAGGGATTTTAAAACTTTAAAAAAATTTCAAGGAATTAAAAAGTCACTTTCAGCCATTTTTTCTACTTATTTAAAGAATTTGATTCAAGTTAAGTATTGAATTTAAAGATTTTTATTAAAAATTGTTCAGGAGCGAAAATAATTTTTGAAATTGTAACTGAAAACTTGACTTACAATTAAATATTCTCAATGAATCAATTGATCCATTTTAAATTAAGCGATAATTTCTGATTAAAACTAAAAGCCTTATTAAATTGAAAATGTTTAAATTTAGATTTAAAAAGTTAAAAAATACAGAATATTTTTGTCTGGAATACCTATTTCCAATAAAAAAATGTTGTAATGAAAATGTTCAAATTTGTTAAAGAATTAAAAAATATTTATGTCCAAATTTTATAAACAATTTTTAATTGATGTGTTTAAAATTGTATGTGGATAATATTTTATTAAAATTTTTTTAATAATTAGCTGTAGAAATTGGGCAATTTTGAAACGAACCTTTCAAGTTATTATAAATTGGAATAAGCCTTAATAGTTAAAATAATAGTCTATGGTAAATGTCCCAGTAATAGTGACAGTCGCAATAATCGTAAAACCTAGTTATAATTTGAGTATATTATTTGAAAAATATGTTTTTAAGTAAATTGAATTAAAAAGCACATTTATTTTCAGCATTGTATAGTATCAAGCGAATTTTCAATTAATTCAAATTAGATAACAAGCAAGAAAATTGGCGTCACGATTACTGGGACGTTTATCTTAAATGTAAATAATTCCAAAATGAATAAATTTAAATTGACGCACTCACATTTCCATTATTATTATCATTATTATTTGTTCGTGATACTAGAAACTAAAAGAGTCATCCAAGAATATTTGAAAACATGAGAATGACAACTGGATAAGGACAAGTCTTAAGTCAGAGAGGGTAAAACCAAAATGGTCCTTATCCAGTTTCCCATCTAATAGATTTTGATATGCCAAATTTTTCCAAAAATTTTGTTACTGGAAATTAAGAATTTATGAAAATATGAGAGAGATAACTGGATAAGGATAAAAAATAAAGTAATTTCTATAATATATAATGGAAAATTTACCCAAAATTGTAGAAATATGCGACCATTAATACAATGTTTCAGGGATGTGAAAACTTTTTCTCTCAATGTTCTGTGTTCAAGAGCGGAAAACCCAAATGGTCCTTATTTGTCATTCTTATAATTAGACATTTATTTTTTTTGAATGAAAGGAGAATTTTTTACATATTCCCAATATCCATCGATAAATAGTATTCTAAGTTACTTAAACCCGTTGAAAACAGTGTTTCGAAAAATTAATCCTTATCCAGTTTTCATTCTCATGTGTTAATTTTGTTACTCGGCCTGGGGGTTCCTTTTGCTTCCCAGTTAGAAGTCTTGAAATGATTTTTGACGCAGATTAATAGAAATTAAGTCATTAATGATTTCCGTTAAAAAAATATATTTTTGTTTAAAAAATCATATTTCTGAAAAAAACCTAGAAGATTATTGATCTTAGATAATATCTTTGAACATAAAACTGGTAGATCTTACCAAAATACATTTCTTTTTCTATACGCGGTAGCTTTTTCTATAAAATTAATATAATTCGAAAGAAAGGAAAAAAAGTTCACTTTCAAATTTTTGTTTATAAAAAAGGAAGTATCTACGTGTACCGAAATTTCGGTACAAATATGGGTGTATCTACACAAAAATTCGGCTATTCGTACCGAAATTTTGGTACAAATTCCAGCTCCCCCTATTCTACCGAAAAAATCCGGCTATTTGTACCGACATTTCAGTACGCGTAGCCACGGCCTAAAAAAAATGTCAAACTTTCGACACTAGTGTCAAAAAAATTTTTTAAAATATATTTTTTAAGAAAATAAAAAAATATTAATAATCTGATTTCTATTAATCTGTGCCGAAAATACTTACGGTATTTTTAAGTGGGAGGCAAAAAGCCCTAAGCCCAGTATCTAGCTAATATTCTTCAGTGAACTTTTCGGAATTTTACCAACTGAAATGTTGATAAATAAACCCCATCAGGTACGACGGCCCCCATCCGAATAAGATGGAGCCAAGCGCTGCTTAACTTCGGTGATCCAACGAAGAGCGATTTTGTGAACAATGGTTAATTATATTATATATTTCTTTTAATTATATAGGGTTAATTATATCTCGCGATAAATTTGAATGCGTTTTTCTGGAAAAGCGGTTTTTCGAAATTCCAACTTTTAGTACTCCGGTACCACATTCTTCAACCTAAAGGGTTTGTTCTGTGCTTGAAATGTCGAGAATCATTTCGGATATATGCCCGTGCCCCTATGCATCCCAATAAAGTGGCCTCTTTCTTGCGGAACATTACAAATATTTAACGCTTCTAATTCTAATTTGATATTACGCAACTCAAATTTCAAATGATTTAATGTTTTCAATGCAGACGCATTATATTTCCTACGCAAAATACTAATTTTTCTTCTTCAATTGGTTAAAACTATTATGATTTTACTATTATCATTCTTCAGTACTATAATATCAATAAGTCTAATACAAAAATACCTCAATTTCTCTATTTTAGAACAGAAACATATGAAAACTGATTTTATTTTTCGTATCTACTGAAACTAAAATCCTCTCAGTCATCTCTAATTAAAATCTTACGACAGTGTGTCACTTCTCGAGACAGTAGTTATTAATATCGTCAGATATATTTACTATTTTCTCTGTCTTTACTATTTTATAATCGCTTCAAATGGCTCTTAAAACATTCATAAACGATATCTTACTATCAATCATGTTTACCGACACACCAGTAATATACGAGTCGTATTCAATTTAATTTTTCAATTACCGTCGACATATTTCACCATTTTGACGATAATTACACACCAGGTTGAATATATCTCTTATTATCTTACACCTCGCATTTGAAGTCAGTTCTCATGAATCATTTGACTCGCGAGTACAATAAAACTTGCGGTTAAATGACTCCATGCATCTGCAATTTGCAATTCATATGTTGCAAGAACAAAACCTAACAAAACTCGAGAGTATAGAAAATGGCGACGAAGCAGCTATATCAATTGCTTATGATTAGACAATTGGCTTACGTATTACTTCTTCTATCTCACGTTTTTGCGCGCCCGTCCTACTTTATCTGCAGGAAATAATAAATCTCTATCTAGTGCTTTTGATCAGCGATGTTGCGTACGGCGCTAACGATCGGCGATTAGTCAAGTCGGTATTAAGTATTAGAATTAGACACTCAAGTAAGATTACACTTCTTATGAGATACATGCGAGCAATTACACTAAATTATATGGAACTTCAAGTGTTAACTATGCTTACAAATTTCACTGCGGAATTGAAAAATAAGGCTCAAGATGAATGTTCATGTTATTCAATTGAGATATTAAGGAAATGGGTAGCTAATAGTGTGTTATGATAAGTGATTATTAAGAGAGCCAATAGACTGCTTAATACAAGTCTTCTCTTTCATGCTTAGTAACTTATCCTTCAGATTGTTTATTCATTCCAGTTTATCTTAATCCAAATTTATTTCCCCCTTTCTTATGAATTGATAAAGTAGTTCAACTTTAAATCAAGTAGTTGAATTTTCAACCAAAAAAGATGAATTCTCATTTCAAACCAAAGACATTTCAATTGAATGAAAAAGACAAATTTTTAGCAAAACATACTTGAATCCTGAACCCAAAAAGATTCATTTTCAACCAAACAGTTATTACTAAAAAAGATTAAATTTCTACCAAAAGAGAAGAATTTTTTAATCACAAAGACGAGTTTTCAACAAAAGTTTACTTTTCAATTACGAAAATTTGTTTAGTTCATGAAAAAAATTCGATTCAAAATGTTAAATTTTCAAGCCAAAAAGAATAGCTTTCTGTAAATAAGTTGAATCTTCAACCTAGAAGATTAATTTTCTACATAAAAGGACCAATTTTCAACAAAATACATTTTTAACCAAATAGTTTAATTTATAAACAATTTAATAAATTGGCTACTAAATGTTTGAATTTTTAAACTAAAAAATATACATTTTTCGTCCAAAATGGAATAGTTAAATTTTTATTAAAAAAAATAAATTTTCAATTCCAAACAACGAGTTTTCTACCAAAAAGTTGAATTTTCTACCAAATTGTGGAATTTTCTACCAAACTGTTGAAATTTCCAGCCAAAAAACGAATTTTCTACAAAACATTTGAATTCACTCAAAATTAAGCTGAAAATTAAGAATTTTCAAGAAAATACTTATTGAATCCTAAACTAAAAAAGATGAATTTTCAATGAAATAATTGCATTTTTAACACCAATAAATTAATTTTTCACAGAAAAAAAACGAATTATCATAAAAAGTCCTAAATTTTGAACCAAATAGTTAAATTTTATACCAAGTGGATTAATTTTCTACTCAAAAAATCGACTAATTAACCAAATAATTAAATGTTCAATTAAAAAGATATATTTTCAACCAAAAAAGTAATATTTGATATTTTAACCACAGACGGATTTTCATTTTTAATAAAAAACAGTTAAATTGAACAAAAAAGACAAAGTCCCAACTAAATATTTAATTTTTCAACTGAAGAAATAAATTTTTAACTAAAATGATGAATCTTCAACTAAGAAAATAAATTCTTAATAAAGTAGTTTAACTTTTGACCAAATGATTGAGTTTCTATCAAATTGTTCAATTTTCGTTTCAAACAAGAAAATTTTCTACAAAACAGTTGAATCTTGAACTCGAAAATGTGAATTTTTAACGAAAAAATTTATTTCCATCTTAAACATTTTAATTAATTCCAACCTTAAATGAATTTTGAAACCGAAAATAAAACAAATTAATCAAAACGTGGAATTTTCAAGTCAAAAAGAACAAAGCAGTTGAATTTTCAAACAAAAAGGACGACTTTGAAGCCTGTGATAAATAAGTAGGAATTTTGATAATTTATAATTTATAATATATAATTAATTAATTATAATTAATTAATTATATATATAATTTATAATTTATAATTTATGCAACAGCCATACCACGCTGGAAACACCAGTTCCCGTTAAATCACTGAAGTTAAGCAGTTTTGGGCGCGGTTAGTACTTGGATGGGTGACCGTCTGATACTACTGCGTTGCTGTTGGCGGTGGTGGGTGTGGTGAGCCCACACTTGTAGTTATTTACTACAAGAAATTATCCACCTAGAAACACTACCCGAATCGGGTAGTGTCACGCTTACCCCTT
>CAKNYM010012955.1:0-19323 GCA_932195095.1 Andricus curvator | reverse complement strand
TTTTTTTTTTTAAATACTCAGCATTAAATTCGAGACAAACGTAAGGAAAGAGATTTCTCATTTTTTGTTTAAACAAATAGCTGTGTTAATAAATATGGCGGAAAAAATAGGAAATTTCAAATTACTATTTTTTATTGAAGTGCAAACAACGAAACTATACTCTAAATCGTCGAAAATGCAGGCATAAATATTCACCGAATGTAAATAATTTGTTTAATAAACAAAACATTTGTTGAAAACAAATTTTATAAACAAATATGTGGTTTGTCCTTTTTTATCAGCGCAAAAATTTTTTTTGTTATTGAAAACAAAAGAAATTAACACAGAGAACTATATAATAAAAAAAGCAGTAAAAATGAATGTTTATAATTGTTATAAACAAAATACGTAAACATATCGTCAAAATGTACATTTTCCGAACAAAAATTTTTTTCCAATCACACGATACTATTATGGACACATGGATATCACAGTAATATAAATTACACCTTTTTATTATTAACTCTAATTGTTAGTAACAAATGATATAAACAAATTGTCCAAATTTGAAGTTTTCTTTCGATTTTTTTTCATAATCATACAATACTGTTAGAGTCTGAAGAATATAAAATTGTTACAAATGTTACATTTAATTGTTATTAACAAATTACAGTACTGGTAAAGATTCAGGGATAATAAATGGTTATAAATGTTACCTTTTAATTGTTCACTGTAATTGTTATGCCCAACATACATTAATGAAAGCACTATATTAGCAATTTCTGTGACAAAAAACTGATTTTTTGGCAAACACTCACTGTGAATTGCTGAAGGATGTTGCCAATTATTAGCAATCAATACAAATTTTGTGTACATATGTATTTTAATTGTTATAAGTAATAATAGAAATGTTTTATTTTCTTAACCGATTAACAAATGATTCAACGAGTGTGAAGTTTGCTGCCCATGCGAAACGAGGAAAAACAAAAAAGCATCGTGAAACAAAACACTCTGAAAAGGTAATACGTATGCGTATTCTTTAGGTTTGTTTTCCTTGTGCAATGTCAAACATGTCTTTAAAAAATGAAGAATTGTGCAAGCTACTAATTGAGAATAAGGAAGTGGATCTTATTATCCGATTTTGTCAAAAGTAAGCGCAATGTGAGTACAAAAAACCTTGAATCGTTAAACTTAAAATTAACTCGATGGTTTATACCGAATTTCAAAGAAGATGGAGGTCAGCTTTGTACATTAATGAACAATTTTTGAAGCAAAACGAATGCTGGTTAAATTCTGATTTTGAAATTCCACATACATCTATTGATGGTCTGAAGTATGCTCAAAAGAGTGTAAAAAAATTCGAGGATTGCTCTATTCGAACGAAGAAAAGGAGAGTAGCACGGAATAATAATAAGGAGACCGATCTCCGTACATTCGTTTTGACTGCGGTAACTGTACATTTATTGCCGAGCTAGGAGGTTTCTAATCAGCACATTATGGCCATTTGGTCATGCGCAATGTGATCTGCTATCTCCTTTTCTCCCGCGAGAAGTGTGCGAGTGAGCGCCAGTCCATGACAACCACTCCTTGATGACAACAACGACAGCAAATTGAGGTTATATCAATGTTTTCCAACTTATGGCAAAGTAAGTTGAACAATTATTCATGTAGAAAAAATTCGAGTAAGTTGAGGAGATACTTCAAAGTTTCGAAAAGATAAAAAAATAATTGAAAACTAAAAGATTTCAAAAAATGTAAACCAAAGTCACTTTGGTGTACATTTTCCAAGATTTGGAACAAAAAATTTAGGAGCTTTTTAAGCATTTTCAAAAGTTTCACAAGAACGAAAAAAATTATTAAGATTCCTAGAAAAATTGAAAATGATTTTTTATTTTGAAAAATTAATTTTAAGAGAATATTTATAAAGGTATCGAAAGATTTTCCGAATTGTACAAAAAATAATCTGAAAGATTTTAAGGCAATTTTGTTTATTTTGCAGGATTAATTAAAAGTTTCAGAAACAATCTGAATCACAATTGACAATTATTAATTTATAACGACTTAAAATGAAAATAATTTAACTTCTAATTTTAAAAGTGTTCAGTTAAATATTAATAATATTTACGGGAAAGTAACCTCAGTTTTCAGTTGTCATTAAACACGGCGCTCACTCGCACACTTCTCGCGGGAGAAAAAGAGATAGCAGATCACAGTGCGCATGACCAAATGGCCACAATGTGCTGATTAGAAACGTCTGAGCTTGGCAATAAATGTACACTTACCGCAGTCAAAACTCGAGGCGCTTTGTACAGCATGATCGGTCTCTTTATTATTACTCCGTGGAGAGTAGACAAAGTTCTGTATCAATCTCGATTTTTGAATGAAGTTGAATACAATATCTCAGATGTTTCAGGAAGCTCCAAACAAATTGCAGTTGAAAACATCTTAAAGAGATCGAATTCACATGTCACACGCTCAGATCATGATCAGCAGGGTCAGTCACAGTCACAATATTCTGGTAATCATCCTATACCACTTACGAGGGATGAAGCTCTAGCACAAATGTTGGATTCTAAGTTCTCCAGATCTCAGTATGAAACAATACGCAGAACTGCTAGAACTCACAATGCGGATATTTTCCCTACATACAACGAGATTTTAGTTGCCAAAGAAAACTGCTACCCAAAGAAGACTGAAATTACGGTAGATGAAAAAAGCGCCTATGAAACTCTACAGGCTCTGTTGGATCATACTGTAGAAAGATTATTTCGAATTCCAGGTATAATTCCACAAGATTTTAAATCTGAAAATCCATTTAGTTTGGATTTATTTTGTAAATGGGGCTTCGACGGAACTTCGGCGGTCTCTCCACATATAAGCAAAAGTTCGCTGACGGAAAAAACTCTGATGCAAGCCTTTTTTATCTTTCCTTGGTTGCTCTTCGCTTACAGGATACTTGTGAACAATCAACAATATATTGGGAAAATGAAAAGCATTCTTCACCCAAGACTGTCAGGCTAATAGGATTTGAATTCGCAAAAGAAAGTCCAGAAAAAACTTTGGCTGTATTTAAAAATATTAATAAACAGATAAAGAATCTTGTTTCAACTGTAGTTGAAGTCAATGGAGTAACTTTTGTGATCAATAATAAATTAGTCTGTACAATGATCGATGGAAAAGTGCGCGCAGTGATTACCAACACGACATCTTGCGCTGTTTGTTGCGTCTGCAAAGCAAGTCCGAAAGAGATGAATGATCTTAAGAAGGTGAAATCCAAATCAGAAGATGTTAGTGTTTTTGAATTTGGATTGTCAACCCTACACGCATGGATTTGATCCTTAGAGTACATTTTGCACATCGCGTATAGATTATCTTTTAAAGAATGGGCAGCTAAGAGGATAAATAAGGCACTAATCCAAGCAAGAAAGGCCAAAATTCAAAAAGAGTCAAGAGTGGAGTTGGGGATAATTGTAAATGTTCCAAAAAAAGGATCTGGTACATCCAATGACGGCAACACTGCGAGGGCATTCTTTAAAAACTTCGAAAAGGTCAGCGAAATCACGGGTGTTAATAAAGGTCTCATAGAAAATTTGTACATAATCCTTCAGGCATTACATCTGGTGAAGAACTTTACCCTTCGAAATTCGAGGAACTCGCTTTCGCAACTGCTGACATTTCCGTCAGCAAGTACCCATGGTTTCACATGCCAGCCTCATTACATATGATTTTGATTCACGGAGCAAAAATAATAAAAGCTTCCACACTGCCCATCGGGAAACACCCAGAAGAAGCTCAGGAAGAAAGAAATAAGGATATTAAATCTTGCAGAGAGTACCGCACTCGAAAATGCTCGAGAACAGCTACAAATTTGGATCTCGCCCATTATTGTTGGGCCACTTCTGATCCACTCATGATACACCTCGGAAAAGATCATCTGAGGAAGAAGACCGCTAAAAAATTGCATCCCAGAGCTGAATCTCTATTTAAAAAGTGAAATGTGTCTTTGCTTTTGGTGTAAGAAGAGTAAAATAACTAAAAAAAATATTTCAAAAAAACATAAAACATATATAAACCATAAAAAACAAGGAGTTCGGCTGAGAGCAAATGTTCAATTATTGTTTTAAAAAATTATTAATATTACTGAAATATGAAAACTATAAAATAAACTTTCACGATGGATGCCAGTACAGACTTTAACAGTATTGTATGATTATGAAAAAAAAATCGAAAGAAAACTTCATATTTGGACAATTTGTTCATATAATTTGTTAATAACAATTACAGTTAATAATTAAAAAGTGTAATTTATATTACTGTGATATCCATTTGTCCATAATAGTATCGTGTGATTGGAGAAAACAAATTTTTGTTCGGAAAATGTACATTTTGACTATGTGTTTACGGATTTTGTTTATAACAATTATAAACATTTATTTTTACTACTTTTTTTATTATATAGTTCTCTGTGTTAATTTATTTTGTTTTCAACAACAAAAAAAGTTGTTGCGTTGATAAAAAAGGACAAACCACATATTTTTTTATAAAATTTGTTTACAACAAATGTTTTGTTTATTAAACAAATTATTTACATTCGGTGAATATTTATGCAGGCATTTTCGACGATTTAGAGTATAGTTTCGTTGTTTGCACTTCAATAAAAAATAATAATTTGAAATTTCCTATTTTTTCCGCCATATTTATTAACATAGCAATTTGTTTGAACAAAAAATGAAAAATCGCTTTCCTTACGTTTGTCGCGAATTTAATGTTGAGTATTTAAAAAAAACTTAAAATCGGGTAAAAAGTACGACCTCTGGACGAATTGATATCTGCATTGCGAGGCTCGCTCCGAATACTATGAAATCAAGGTCAAATAACACTTCGAGCCAATTGGAGCATCAACGAATTTAAGATACCGGTTTGTACTACGATCGGGTTCAATATGCATGGTGATCAAAAAATAATTGATTTTAAATTTCATTCAAAATAACATTTGATGTTCTTTTTTAAATAGAAACAATAAATATGGCGCATCCAAATTTTTTCAAAACAGTGTACAAACTCGAAATATTTTAACCGCTGAAGTGGATCACCTATTTCTAATGTTTAAATGCCTGTCACAAATTCGTATTCTACTGTCCAAACCAATGCTGGATACGAGTTATAAAAAAAAAACGTCCAAAAGTTTTTGAATTTTTTTAAATATTCAAGCGGCCACAAAGGATCAATAATTTTGAATATTATAATCTTGAGCCCCAATACGTATTCTAAAATGCAAAAAATCTCTAGATGTAATAAAAATCGATTGTGTCGCTTATAAAAGTATGAAATATAAAAAAAGGCACTTTAAAGATAATAATAATAATAAAAGGACCTCGAAAAGGGGCCATTTGTACCGAAATTTTAGTACATGTAGACACACCCACAATACGATGTGTACTCGAAATATGGGAACTAATAAGTGCCGATTTACCCATCAGGCAAAGGTAGACAAATGCCTAGGGGCCATACGCCATAAGGGGCGCCCCATAGTGGGGGGAAATAAAAAAAACGACGTTCAAAATAACTATCAGAAGTCAATTATTGACCAATTTTCAATTTTTTTCAAGAAAAATTCTTCGTTCAATTTTAAAGCGATTATTTCAATCGCACGCTATGCACGCGTGCAGTTTTTCCATTTGAGGAGAAAAACAATTTTTAATACAAAATACAAATTTCGAAAATGTATTAATTTTTTAAGCTAATTTGTTTTTAATGTTATATAAATATAATTTTCCTGAAATTCTTGAGAAGATTCAAAATGATTTTTGAAGAATACAAATATATGTCGAATCAAGTGTCAACAAAAAAGTTCATTTTCAACCATATAGTTGAATTTTCAACCAAATTAGATAAATCCTCAGTGAAAAAGCTACTGCATAATTGATATTTCAGTAAAAACGATTTTAATTTTAAGTCAAAAACAGTCGAAGATATTAAAAAATTCAACGAAAAGTGCATTTTTAAACAAATAGTTGAATTTTCAATAAAATAGATGAATTTTCTACCAAGAAGATTAATGTTGCTAGCAAAAAAGACGAATTTTCATCGAAATAGTTACATGTTCAACCAAAGAGATGAATTTTCAACAAAAGTAATGAATCTTCAACAAAAACAGTTAATTTTTAACAAAGTAGTTCAACTTTTAACCGAATACTTGAAGTTTAAATCAAAAAATATAAATTCTCAACGAAAAGTGTAATAGTTGATACTGCAATAAAAAACAGTTGAACTTATGGGAAAAAGACGAATTTTCAACAAAATAGTTGAATCCTCAGCCAAAACAGATTAATTTTCAACGAATTTTCCGTGAAATAGTTAAATTTTTTAACCAGAAAATATGAATTTTCAACAAAAAATGTTAATTTTAAACCAAACAGTAGAATTTTCGATCAAATAGACGAATTTTCTACCATGAAGATTAATTTTTTACCAAAAAATATGAATTTTCAACGAAATAATTATATTTTCAACCAAAGAGATCAACTTTTAACAAAAATAATGAAGTCACAACCAAAGAAATTAATTTCTAACAAATTAGTTCAACTTCTAATCAAGGAGTTGAATTTTCAACCAAAAAATATGAATTCTCAACGAAAAATGTAAAAGTTGATATTTCAATCAAAAACAGTTGAATTCATCCTGAAAGAAGACGAATTTTCAATAAAAATAGTTACATTTTTAACGAAAGAGATGAATTTTGAATTAAAATGATTTAAATATAAAATAAATAGAAAAATATATGAAAAGGGTTCTCGTGCAGAAATCGCCATATATTTTCTTGATTACCGATCTGGCCCTGATCGGTTTAGTTTCTTCGGGGCCAGATCGGGATAATTCCATGGCCCAGACCCGAGCCCGACCGGTTCAAGTATTGCAACGCCACCTAGTTCCAACTTAGGGAACTTGCCTTGCTGTCAAATGAAGTGTGTTATTGTTGATAAAATTCATGTTGATTATCTGAGTTCAAGTGTATGATGCAATATACAATATGCCAAAGCCTAGTACACCAAGAGTTCGAAAGCATCGCGCGTTAGCTGCTTTAGACAATTTTCGTTATGTGAACGAGGGTAAGTAAATCGTTAAATCGTATTGATTGAATCGAAACCTAACCTCAAAATTCAAATTTATTTGAAAACTTATTATAAATTGTATATTTCATCACTTTTTTGCCATCCGCAACCGGGGTTTTAACACACGGGCGGAAATGAAATTCGTGTTGTCAAAATAACCTTTTCAGTTTCAATTCAAATTCCAAAAAAAAAAAACCAGTTAACATTACATATAAGCTTAATTTTAGTGAATCTTATAATATATATGTGGCGTGGAACGAAGAAACCGACCTTACACGGAGAAAAAAATATGCCTATTATAGTAAGAACACTAGTCATGCTTTTGTCGCAGGTTTCATTCTTGCTATTCTGGTACAAAATTCATTCATTTTAAGCAGAAATCCCTTTATCCTAAAAAAGTACACAGCTTCATGCTTTTAAAGCCGTTATCCCTTGCGAAAATAGCTCGAACTTCGCCTTGCTACGGTTGTAAGAAAACACATCCTATTAGAGTTACAAAAGAGATATTAGGCCACGCGCAAGCGCTGGTAGGCGTGGCCTAATATCTCTTTTGTAAGAGTACTCATACTCTAATAGGATGTGTTTTCTTACAACCGTAGCAAGGCAAAGTTGGAGCTATTTCCGCAAGGCACAACTGCTCTAAGGGCATGTGACTCCAGCAATAACGGCATGCGCTTGATTCTTTTATAGTATAGGACATTTAATGCTAAAAATTTCTAGCCTGATGCTAATATTGGTAGAAATTCATACCAATTTCGCACATGAATTTCCGTGCGAGGATTTTAATAATTCTAAAGAGTGTAGTGTGTATAATGCAGCGAGAACTTTGGCGGATGCAAACCGTAAAACAAAACGAACGGTTGATCATAAGACCAAAAGACGAATGTGTCACTCAGCAGCAAGATAGGCTGGGCAAGACAGTACGCGTCCCGCATTCAGTGTGTGATTGACTATTACATAACATCTAGCAGGAATTTTACTGCCAGGGTCCGACAGTTCGCGCGCGAACTGCGGATCCGTCATTACACACTCAACAAGTGAAAGCTGCTGACCATCAGGCAGCATATTATTGACAGAATAAGGGTACTATCCTGACGCTAGCAGAAGTCTAGAGCGAAGAGAGAGAGATGGTTCAGAGAAAATCAACAGTTTTTCTGTGACCAATTTCAACTCTTCCAAGACATGAATAGCTTCAAGGAGCTGTGCAGTGCCTTCATAGCACCTGAGGAGGAACACGGAAAAGATTTATCCGTAAAAAAGTCACGAACTTGTAGCTAGATCTCGGAGCTAGGGTGTTTAAATGTATCAAAAATGAACTCTATAAAAAAAGAATTTTTTTCCTCATCATATAGTCAGTCTTTTTTGACCCTAAGCGGGTGCTGGCCAGCCTACCAGGACCAAAATTTTTTCAACTTTTTAATCTAAATGTTTTTTTCTTATTTTTAACAACATTCGGAACTTAAAAGTATGAAAAAATAAAAAATGTACATTAAAAACCAATTTTTTTCTCATTATCTAACCAGTCTTCGAAATAATTTGTAATGTCAACCATCTAAAATAGATTTTCACCATATTTTGACCGTACCAAAACGTTTCACTTCTACTCAGCGTCATGATAGACCGTCTTTACAGCGCCATATTAGCGGTCAGAACGGTTTATCCTGGCCTCGAATAGTTCCGCGCTAATTGTCTACCCGGGAAACAAAAAAGACAACTTTTCTACCAAAAGATGAATGAACAATCCAAAAGAACCAATTTTCTATCCAAAAAGACGAGTGTTCGCCAAAACAATTGAATTTTCAACCAAATGAGATGAGTTCTGAACCAAAAATATAATAGTAGACTTTTCAATTAAAAAGAATTAACTTTCAACCAAAAATAGTTGGATTTTCTTATTGGGTTCTATTAATTCAGTTCTTATTTAAGCAAATAAACGAGAAAAAGGGGAAATTTCTGGAAAACAGGGAAAAAAGACAAATTATTCAAAAAAGATAATTTTAGATTTTCGATAAGAAATCAACTTCAATCTATGTTTCCCGAGAAAGCATTGTTCTCGGAAAATATATTTTCTATTCACGAAAACAAAGCGTTCTCAGAAACACATTATTCTGCTCACAATTCACAGGTGGGCTCCTACCGTGTGATCGTGTGCCGTGCTACACCGGTTTTTAAATAAGGTTTAGCTGTTTATTCAAAACGGCGGTGCATTGATCTGCGCATGATTTACTAGCTGAGAGTCGCTCACTAGCTGTAATTCGCGCCTCAATTAAAAAGACTTTTGTATATGCATAGTTTCATGAGTATATGGTATTAATAGTTGAAGCTTAAGATTTTCTTTTGCAATTCAGTTGTTGAAAAACAACAGACTGAAAGTAGGTTAAAAAATTCTGTAATTAAAAACATGAGAGTCATTGAAATCAATATTTTAAAAAAGTAGACCTTTGAATATTTGGCTGCTTGCTGCTGATTAAAACTAAATATTTTACAAGACAGGACCGGAAAGCCGATTGAGGTGTCGATTTTGTTGTTAATCCGTTTCGTCGCTGTAAGGTGAATCACAAGATAATAGTAATAATGCCTTTATTTAATTAGGTATTTCAGGATGGATAGGGAAAATCCAAGATGGCCGCATACAGAGGAGTAGCCCCCTACACATCACAATGTACAAAATGCCTAAATAGGCATCTCACGTCATGATGTCACTTGGCAAAATTGATCTAGATGGCCGTAAGATGGTGCATAAACAACGGCATAAAATGCATGGGGGCAAATCTTATTTTTTTAATATCTCCGTAAATAATAATTTTTTGCAACACCTTCTCAACAAGTGAGCTTTGCATGCCTCTCATTTTTGCGTAGTAAAGTTATATGGCACTTGAGGTTGCGCAATTTTGTTACTATACAGGCTCTGCAGTTGAGGTATTTTGTACTTATAGTTGCGCAGTAGAGGCATATGACAGTTAAGGCTGCGCACAATGCAAAATGCTTCCGCTGCGCACTCTCAAGTACGACGTAACTCTACTGCGCAGCCTAAAGTGTCATAAAACTCTGCTTCGCAACCATAAATACCATATAGGTCTACTACGGAGCTGGAAATAAGACCTTACTGCAGTGCGCAACCATAAATACCATAGAGGTTTTCTGTACAACCGAAAATACGACGTAACACTACTGCGCAACCTAAAGTGTCATAAAACTCTGCTTCGCTACCATAAATACCATATAGGTCTACTATGGATCCGGAAATAAGACCTTATTGCAGTGCGCAACCATAAATACCATAGAGGTCTTCTACACAGCCGAAAATACTAAGTAACTCCACTGCGCAGCCTAAAGTGTCATATAACTGCTGGGCACATAAATATCATATAATTCTACTGCGCAGCCGCAAATAAGACCTTACTATAGTGCGCAACCATAAATACCAAAGAGGTATTCTGGGCAGCCAAACACACTAAGTAACTCTACTGCGCAGCCGTGAATGTAACATAAGTCTAGTGCGCTACCATAAATAACATAGAGGTTTACTGCGGGATTTATGCGCAGCCAAACATACGAAGTAACTCTACAGCGCAGCCTAAAGTGTCAAATAACTACTTAGCAACCATAAATCGCATAGAATTTTACTGCGAAACGGCAAATGTCACATAAGTCTATTGCGCAACTATAAATGTAATAGAGGTCTACTGCGCAGCTGTAAATGTGGCAGAAGACTAGTGCGCAACCATAAATAACATACAGGTCTTCTCGGCAGTGGAAAATGCAAATTAAGTAAGTATACTGCGCAGTAGGGTGGTCCAAAAATGCATTGGAAATTTTTTTTCGAATTTTTATGATTAACGCCCGGAAATTTGTTCGAATCCACACCAAAATGAATCAATTTTTTTTTGTTGAAAAAAAAGATATTTAGAGGTGACGCAAGCCCCATGAAGTTTAACACGTATTTTCCGTAAGAAAAAGACGTTTTTGTAGATTTTATTTAGAATCCTCAATATTAGCTAAATCGAGTTGAAAATCAACATTTCTCTTCACAATTAGACATAGAATGCAAATAAAATATGACTTTTCAAACATCACCCCCGTAAGTCTGTTTTACAGGGCACCAAAAAAACCCCATAAGTGAAAAAGTGGGTTTTGCGAGTTTTCGGCGCTAATTAAGATTTTTTACGGTTTTTTTAATGCGAATTGTTTCTGATACATAAAACACTGCTTTATACTGATGATTAGATGTTTACATAAATTGCTTAAACAATTTATTACTGTTTTTAGCAATTTTACCTTAGAATGGAGATAGAAAGTCGCGGTTTTTTCAAAAATGGTCCACTATTTGTCCAATTTTCAATTAGGAAGAAGTAGTACTTCATTATTGTTAAAAAATATAATTGTTTAAACAATTTATAATTATTGTTAATAATATTATCTTTGAATAATGCTAGAAATTGCGGTTTTTTCTGAAATTTTCAACTTTTTGTTCACTTTTCACTTGGAGTCAATTAATATTTAATTAAATATAGCAAAAATAATTCTTTAAACAAATTATTATTGTTTATAGCTGTCTTCTTCTATATTAATACTAGATAGTTGGGTTTTTTTCTAAATTTTTTAACTTTTGTCCATTTTTCAATCAGAGAGAAGTAATAATTAATTCAAGTAACCAAAAATAATTTTTTAAACAATTTATTATTATTATTAATAATACTCTCTTTGCTCAATGGTAGAAAGTTTCGTTTTTTTCTGAAATTTTTAACTATGTCTAATTTTTACTTCGAGTGATTTAATAATTATTTAAGTTGAGCAAAAATAATTGTTTGAACAAATTATTATTGTGAATAACTATCTTCATCTACATTAATGCCAGATAGTTGCGGTTTTTTTCGGAAATTTTTAACTTTTTGCCCACTTTGCACTTAGTGAGGTAATAATTAATACAAGTTAATAAAAATAGTTGTTTAAACAATTTATAATTGTTTATAACTATTTTCTCTTAGATAAGTTCTAGAAAGTTGCGGTTTCTTCTGACATGTTTAACTTTGCTTTGCCTTTTTAGTTATGAACAAATAATAAATAAACATTAGAGAGAAACATATTTTAAACAATCTCATTCTTTTTCGTGAATATATTTTGCCGGAGGGGAATTGATATCAAAATATGTTCAATTACAAATTTTTCTTTTACGCTTTGCAATAAACTGCTTGTTGTAATTTAAAACATAACGTTTACAAGTCATTTACACACCAAGTTCTACAACTCAGCTCAAAAAAATGCTAGAGTAATAAGTAAATAGTCATTTGAAAGCTGCAAGTGTTTCACGTAAATGAGCCCGAAGACGTTAATGTATAAAATTTTTTGTGCTTTGCAGATTGAAAAATGTAAAAAAAGTAAGGAATTTTGGGCACATTTAAGAAGAGTCAAGTTTAGAGCATTATTTCATATACAAGAGGCAATGAGAAAAATGTGAAAAAATTCATGAATATGAGGAAAACATTTGTGAACAAATTGCAGTTGACAAATTTGAGAAATAATAAAAATTGTTGCTTAAAATTACAAAAATGTACAACCATATTATCTTCGGTTCTAATGAAGATATTAAAGCGATTCAAACTGCAAACTGTAACGGATAGGCTCTGTAACTATTTACAATCTCCTGGAAGGATGTGATTGTTTTATTTTTGGTGGAAATCGCGATATTTTTCGACATTTTTACATTCTCATTCTAATGAGAAGGTATTGGTTTTATGTAAAATTTGACATAGTCGGTTTTCATCAAATCTCCACGATTTGAGACCTCCTGAGTCAGAAAAAACGATTTTTACCAAGGTGTCTGTCTGTCTGTAGTCTGTCTGTCTGTAGCCACGATAACTTTCGAAAAAATGATCAGATTTGATTAAGCTTTGGCACACATTTTTATGGCCTAAAAAGAAAGAACGAGTTCGTTAACCAGCTATTTTGGATAAAAGTTCAAAAAGTGAGCACATTTTGAAAATTTTTGAGACCACTTTTTTTGAAGATTTGAAAATTCTATGTACGGTTATTAGTAGTACGCAAAATGACGAACAAAATATCCTAATGACTTTTCGTGATAAAAAAAAAATTACTGGAGTTATAGCATTTTCAAAATTCCAAAAAACAAACGAAAAAGAACATTTTAGGCCGAAAAATGCACGATATGAAAAAAAGTCAAGAGGAGAAAAACGTTGCTTTTTGAACATCCCATAATATTTTTATAACAGTTTTTGAATTTTTTGAAAAATAAAAAATTCAAATTTTGGTCGCAAAAAAAAATGATGAAAAATCAAAAATTCCATTTTGCTGTCAAACTATGCAAGATACGAGAAAAGATCATTCCACCAAAATTGTGCACCTAAAAAAGATTTACAAATTTCTAATGACTCACTTTTTGATATGACGCGTAGTTTTTGTTTTATTCGTAAAAAACAGCATTGAAAATAGAAAAATCAAATTTGTAGACGAATAACACGAGCTAAGAAAAAAATGACATAAACAAAATTTTTTTATTCAAGGAGGAGGTACAAATTTGTTGTGAATCATGTTTCGATAGGATGCGTAGTTTTTGTTTTATTCGTGAAAATAACATTGACAGTAAAAAAAATCAAATTTTTGAAAAAACAATGCAAGGTACGATAGCAGATAAATGAACAAAAATTGTGTATTAAAAAAAAGGTTTACAAACTTGTAATAGTAATTGTAATTGTAATTGTAGTTAAATTTTTAAGATTTATAATTAAAACTCTTCAATTTTCTCGATTAACAGTTCAAAATTCTTTAATTTTGAAGATTTATAATTGAAATTTCTTCAATTTTAACGATGTATGCAATAATAAAATCTCGTAATTTAAAATGATTTTGGAAATAAAATGTCAACCTTTCAATTGTAAATAATCAAAATTACAAATTTTTTCACTGTGAAACTTGAAATTTGCATAATTTTTCATTTTTAACTGTCCACCTTGAAAAATCTTCAATTTAAAAAATTTGCAATTGAAAAGTATTCAATTTTTAATGTGTATGAAGTAATACAAAATTTTAAATTTGGATGATTTTCAAGCATTTATAATTCAAAGTTCTATAAAGTTCTATAAAGTTGAAGATTTACAATTTAAAGTTCTCCCAAATTGAAAAAATTTTTATTGTATATCATCATAATTACATTTTTTTAATGGTAAAACTTACAACTTGCATAATTTTTAATCCTCAAAATTAAAAGCCCTTCAATTTTAAAGATTTACAATTCAAAGTTCCACAGAGAGTTACAGTTGAAAATTCTTTCATTTTAGAGATTTTGATGAATTAGGAAATCAAATATCAAGTTTTCAAAAATAAGTATTCAGCAAATATTCAGTTTAAAAGATTCGTATTTTAATGGTACATAATATGGAATATTGTTTTCAGTAGTAAAATTTTTAAGATTTATAATTAAAACTCTTCAATTTTCTCGATTAACAGTTGAAAATTCTTTAATTTTGAAGATTTATAATTAAAATTTCTTCAATTTTAACGATGTATGTAATAATAAAATCTCGTAATTTAAAATGATTTTGGAAATAAAATGTCAACCTTTCAATTCTAAATAATCAAAATTACAAATTTTTTCACTGTGAAACTTGAAATTTGAATAATTTTTCATTTTTAACTGTCCACATTGAAAAATCTTCAATTTAAAAAATTTGCAATTGAAAAGTATTCAATTTTTAATGTGTATGAAGTAATACACATTTTTAAATTTGGATGATTTTTAAGCATTTATAATTCAAAGTTCTATAAAGTTGAAGATTTACAATTTAAAATTCTCCCAAATTGAAGAAATTTTTATTGTAATGGTAAAACTTACAACTTGCATAATTTTTAATTTTTAATTTTCAAAATTAAAAACTCATCAATTTCAAAGATGTGAAAATAAAAATGCTTGAATTTGTATCATTTTTGAGATGAGAAGTCAAGTTTTCAATTCTTAATCTTCCAAATTAAAGAAATTTTATTTCAAGTGTGCATCTTCAAAATTACAGAATTTTTAATTGTAAATTGTCAAAATTAAAAGCCCTTCAATTTTAAAGATTTACAATTCAAAGTTCCGCAAAGAGTTACAGTTGAAAATTCTTTCATTTTATAGATTTTGATGAATTAGGAAATCAAATATCAAGTTTTCAACAATAAGTATTCAGCAAATATTCAGTTTAAAAGATTCGTAATTTAATGGTACATAATATGGAATATTGTTTTCAGTAGTTAAATTTTTAAGATTTATAATTAAAACTCTTCAATTTTCTCGATTAACAGTTCAAAATTCTTTAATTTTGAAGATTTATAATTGAAATTTCTTCAATTTGAACGATGTATGCAATAATAAAATCTCTTAATTTAAAATGATTTTGTAAATAAAATGTCAACTTTTCAATTCTAAATAATCAAAATTACAAATTTTAAATGCCAGAAAAATATTATTCTAGTACACTCTTCATTTACGAATTTTTTTGCAGAGAATCAAGATGCAGTGGCATTATTTTTATTGCCAGCACTCATAACACTCACACAGATGCAGTATGGCAAAAACAACGAAAAACGAATCAGGGTGTATATGTTCCTGTGAACCAGAGATATAAAAAATTTTCTTCACAAGAAATACAAGAAGGTTTCATCCTGCATGTTCAGGTATTAATATTACTGAAATATATATTAATTTTCGACTTTGCCATCATAGCTAATTTGTAACTTACTGTTCTTAAAATATTGTACTCAATACATTATATTAACTGTTTTGCAGAATGCCTCAGATATTGATATAGTTTTGAAGGACAATCGAGATAAACTTTATGAAAAAGGACTTCGGTTGCAGCCTGTCATAGTATTTGTGGGGCCAATTAGAAACTTGGAATCGGTCTATGTTGTTGTAGATGAAAAAAGATACCGCGTCACATCACCCGTGGAAGCTGTGGATGTAGCTTTCAAATTATTTTACACCGTGGACATTCAGTACCCACTTTCGGCGTATGGAGTATGGTTAATCTTCCAAAAATTGGTGTACAAAATCAACGAGACAGAAAGGTATATATTATTATTTGTATGTAAACTGTAATAAATAAATCAAAATGAAAAACGAAATAAAAATGAATATATAATAACAATAACAAATCAGCATTTTTAATTTTCCTTTTCGTATAAAATAAGACAAAATAATATTATAAGCTTTTCTACCTAGCATTAAGAGCTGTCAGAAAATGCCACACTTTATATTTAAAGCAATTAGAATTCCTATGTGGTATATTTCTAGAAACTATTCGATACAGTACTTGTAACTATGTAGCAAGTGCATATCTGTTAGTTGGATCTAGTTGAGTTTACCATGTATCATAGTATGAGATCTATTTTTACTATGGTTGTCGCAGGTGTGTAGCAAAAGCACACTAAACGGTTTGACGTAGCAGAATTCACCATGTTGCATAGCGCATCAGGCTACTCTGCACGGGATACGCAGGTACCTACCGTAGTTACACCTGCTACTTGACAAGGGTCAAGTTTACTATGTTACCAAGTACAATTTAGCTCTTAACTCAGTTAGCGTAACTATTGTTATGTGCACTGTGTAATATTAATAGTGACTGAAACTACTATGTAGCATAGCATATGATGCTGTTTTTGACTATATAAAATCCCTTTACTTCATATTATAAATTACTTCAGTGAAATATTACAAACTACTATTAAGCTCCATGTGTCACTAGTTTACTATGTGAAATAGTGAAAAGTTCTAAAATTCTTAGCACAATTAACCAACCATTTTTCTCCGTGTAACACGAAGCACAAAGTGTGCGCTCAGTGTATTTACCAAATCGCGCGCCGTAAGTGCACTCAAACTTTTTTGTTTCTATCATACGGTGCACAGAACCGAGCGTGGAACGCAAGGTTCAAATGATTTTCAAATCAAATATCGAGCGCGAAGCGCGAGTGTCTGGATGAGAATGTGTTCCTTAAGGTCGATAGAACCTTGAGTAAATAAAGTTCCTTTTCAGTCTAAAATGAAAACAAATTTAACAATCACTTAATATGTAGAGGTTTTGATAATTTCAAATTATAAAATAATTTTTCAAACGCTCAAACTTGCGAGCGAAGCGCGCGATGAGAATGTGCCCGCGCGGCGGGCAGATTTTTTTTGTTGGGAAACAAGTGTGAAAAAACTGCGGGGATCCTTTTTCTTTGCTTCCGACCGCTCGTGCCTTTCTTCGACTTGTGCTTCTGAACTCTTGCCCAGACATTTGACACCTCCTCCGACCAGTGCCGTATCTCTTTAAGTGAAGTACCTTGGACTTTTAATATTTTCAGAAAAATATGCGCCATTTTGTTATTGTGAAACCTTTTTTAAATTTTAGGGTGGATTTCAAAATAAGACAGTAAAATATATCAGAATCAGAAAGAAAACGATAAATATATAGATGGGGAGAAAAAATTGAGGTTTCATTTGAGAAACAGTTCAAGGTTTATTCGAATTTTTGGTGAAAACAATCTACTGCTAAATTTTTAGTTGAGAATTCAGGTTTTTTGCTTAAAATATTTATTCTTCGGATAAAATTCAATTTTTTTTATAAAAGTCTTGCTAGAAAATTGAATTGTTATGTGAAAAATTCGTCTCTTTTCTTTCGAAACTCATCTTTTTAATACGTTTTGCTTGAGGATTCAACCCATTTTCAAAGAAATTGTCTTTTAGTTTGAAAATTTAAAAATATGTTGGACGTTTTTTTCTCTCTTCACTGAAAAATAATTGTTAGAAGAAATATCAACTATTACATTCTTCATTGAAAATGCATATTTTTTTAGTTAAAAATGTAACTATTTAGTTGAAAACTCATCCACTATGTTAAAAATTTATATATTTTGCCGAAAATTTAACTGCTTTGTGGAAAATGTAACTCTTTTGATGAAAATTCTTTTTCTTTATCAAAAATGAATTTTTTAGCTGAAAATTCAACTGTTTCATTTTTGCTTGAATTTTTTCTTTATGTGTATTTTGCAGGTTCATTTTGAGAATTAATAACAGTATAACACACATAAAATGTTGTACACACTTTACCATATGTCCCGTAGTTTATAAAAAGAGCACAAACAATTTTGGAAACAAAGTTGTTTTGACCTCGATCGTAGTCTACAATTATTTTATCTACAAGCCTAACGACCAATTCCATTTACTATATACACAATTTTATGTCACGAATGAAAGAAATACGGCACTGGTCGGAGGAGGCGTCAAATGTCTGGGCAAGAGTTCAGAAACACGAGTCGAAGAAAGGCACGAGCGGTCGGAAGAAAAAAAAAGGATCCCCGCAGTTTTCTGACACTTGTTTTCCAACAAAAAAACATCTGCCAGCTTAGCGGGCACATTCTCATCGCGCGCTTCGCACTCGATTATATGTTTATCTCGCGCTTCGCGCTCGATAATGTATTCACCTCGCGCTGCGCGCTCGGACACATTTGTCGTCTAGGTTTTCACACTTCGTGTGCTCGCTATTACGCGCTTCGCAGGCTAATACTCTATTAGTAAGCTTCATCGTTATGACCTGCTTTTGGTTTAATTATGTCAGTTTTACATAAAAAGAACTAATTTACTTAAGGTTCTATCGACCTTAAGGAACACATTCTCATCACGACACTCGCGCTTCGCGCTCGACATTTGGTATGATCATCATGTCAACCTCGCGCTTCACGCTCGTTTCTGTTCATCGTATAATAGAAACCCAAAAGTTTGAGCGCGCTTGCTGCGCGCAATTTGGTCTTCGCGCTTCGCAACGACCATATGTTATGTTCAATGTTATTCAGATAAAAATGACTAAAGTTGTATTTTATTTAAAATGAAGAAGGTAATTCCTTTACTTCAGCGTATATTTCCGTATCTTTATAATAAATCCTACAATCAGAAAGATTGTTGGAACATATATCTTGCTTTTTCATTCATAATCAAACCGACCCCTCGGCTACCATGTGATTCCCTATCTACTCCTGACCATATTTCAAAACCACAATCAAAGTTTCAGTCCATTCCGAGCCTACTTTATTGTTTGTATTGTTCATGTTTAGATTGTACACCCAACTACCCCCTTATGCGCGAAATTTGTTTTGCGAGTCGAAATCATGTCCAAGTTAAGTAGTGATTCGTCGTATAGTGGAGAGTCCACTTCTAACGTCAGTCCCACCAAAACTTCTGTTACAAGGGGTGGAGGGGGGGGGG
>CAKNYM010012953.1:0-18297 GCA_932195095.1 Andricus curvator | reverse complement strand
AAAGTAATATTAAATGTCCTGGTACCAGACGCGCCTCTTACTGAGTTGGATACATGTCCTGATGGCGGAGATGGTGGCGAATGTCCGGCTCCTCTGATAGATGAACCAGAGTTCACTGCGGAGGAGGTGGCTGGCGCAGTTAAGGCTCTGCCAAATGGAAAAGCACCAGGACCCGACTTGATAGAAGTCGAGGTGCTGAAGATGGCTTGTCCAATCGTGGGAGGCGTGCTGGTTAAATTGATGAATGTGTGCCTAAGAAATGGAGTGTTCCCAGCTGCCTGGAAGCGCGGAACACTCAGAGCACTGTATAAAGGAAGTGGTAAGGATAGGCTAGATCCGCGTTCTTATAGACCGATATGTTTGCTGTCTGTGCTCGGAAAGCTGCTCGAAAAGTTGATATTAAAGAAATTAAATAGAACTGTCCTGACTGAGGAAAAACTTTCAGACAGGCAGTTTGGTTTCAGAATTGGACGCTCCACTGAGGATGCCCTGATTGACTTCCGAAACATGATTGAATCCTGCAAGGAGCGTTATGTTCTAGGTATTTTCTTTGACATCACTGGAGCGTTCGATAACGTTCTCTGGTCGATGATCTTGGAAGGCCTAAGGGAGAGAGCTTGTCCGCAGAACCTTTATAATTTGATGGCAAGTTATTTTAGTGACAGGACGGTGTCTCTCGCTTGGGGAGGAGGGAAAGTAGTTTCTAAAAAAGCTTCACGTGGATGTCCACAGGGATCGGTGCTCGGGCCAAGCTGTTGGAACATAGTATTCGATTCCCTGCTCGTTAAACTAGAAAAAGCAATTGGTAAAATGATTATGGCGTATGCTGACGATTTATCTGCACTCATAGCTGGAAAAACGAGAGCAGCTCTGGAAGAGCAGGGGCAAAAAGTTGTTAATTTAATAAATGAATGGTGCAGGTCAGCGGGATTGCAGCTTTCCGAGTCTAGGACCGCAATCATGTATGTCAAATACATTTCTAGGACTCTGAAACCGTTTAGTCAGTTGGCAAGCATGATAAATGAAAGACGTGTCCGTAAGGACAAAATGAGCATGAGAAGTCGAAATAAAAGAACAAGTAATTGTTCAGCAGGACACCGACCGGTTATAACTTTGAATGGTAATACGATTAAGTACGTGAAGGCATTCAAGCTCCTGGGCGTGTACTACGGGGAGAAGATGGAGGTGCGGACCCACTGCGAAAAGTTGTCAGAGTCGCTGAGGGGCCTCTTTCACAAACTTGCTAGAATTGCGAGGAGTAAGTGGGGTTTGAGTTGTCACACATTGAAAGTAATTTATCAGGGAGTATTTGTTGCAAAAGCAACTTATGCCGCCAGGGCGTGGTACGACCTGGCGAGGGAAACAGATTTGAAAATTATAGAAAGAGCCCAGCGCAGTGTGCTTATCGGCGTGACGCGGGCGTATAGAACTGTGTCAACTGATGCGCTTCCTGTAATTGCTGGTGTTTTGCCAATTAGAATAGCTCTCCAAGAGAGAGTCGCGTTATCCTCGATAAGAAGAGGACTTAAAACTAAATTGGGGAATCTTGTGATTGAAGCGGGCACGATGTTGCACGAATGTAAAATTAATATTAAGAGAGAGGCCTTGCGCCTCTGGCAGTCGCAGTGGGAGCTGGCACCCCATGGTAGAGTGACATTAGAATACTTTAGAGATGTTAGAATCAGATTTTCTTCGCGTTGGTCTCCAGATCATTACGTGACGCAGTTTGTCTCTGGTCATGGAAATTTTGCCTCATGGTTGTTCTTGCGTGGAATAATCAACAGAGAAGAACTTTGCGATTGCGGATCTGAAGAGACCATGCAACACATACTTTTAAATTGTCCCCAATATCAGAACGAACGGGTGGCGCTCTGGTCAGTGTTGGAGGGCGATCAAAGAGAGTGGCCGAGCGTAGCTAGCCTATTGGTTAGTGAGAAGGTTTGCAAGTTCTTTGCTAAATTCGCCAGGGAGGTCCTTCTTTGCAAGGAGACAAATTAAACGTATTCGTATATACGGGGGATCTCAGTGGCGGCTTTGTCGGAGTCCGTTGCGGGACTCGGGATAGCGCTTGGCGTTTCCTGAGGCCTAGAGATCTTAGGCAGGATCATAATCATATATCACCATTTCATAAATACCTTAAAATCCTCCAATAAACTAAAGTTTCCAAAACGAAAAGGTGAAGCGGTTCCTTGCTTATTTGCTTGCAAATGGACAGGGAAAAGCTTGGAGCAGTTCCTCCCCGTTTGGTTCTCCGCTGGTAACACTTTCGGGTTCACTTGTGGACCTGCAAGTGGCTAATCTGCTTCCCTCGTTTGAGGCACTTTGGGTCTTCTGGTTCAATCTGATTTCACATTGAACTTTTATCGTGTTCTTTGTGAAATTTGTGAACGGTTTTTCTATTACCGTCTCCTTGAGAGTGGCTAGCTCAGGGTAGGATGTCCCTCGCGCAGAGGGGGAGCTGCAAAGTCGATTCGCTCGACGAAAGCTTCTGATCGTAAAGATTAATGGGAATCCAACTGCCCTTTAGGTGGCGAAATCAGCACAAACAGTCACTGAAACGGCACTGGCGGCCCAGTGCCTTTCGCCAGTGCCGTTTCAGTGTCGTTTCAGTGCCGTTTCATCGGCAGGCCTAATTTCCACTCATTTTTAAACTAATTTTGTATTGTTTAAACAATTGTAATTCAATTGTAATTTTATATATTTTATCTGTTATGATTCATATAATGAATGTAAACAATATGTTATTATTTGTTTTATTGAAGATAAATGGGAAAAACGTACACTCAAACTCCGATTTAAGGCGCCTCACTATACGTCATTCCTACAACTGCTGGCCTCGTGTGGCCTCGGGATGTGATGATGTGCGGAGCAAGAGAGGCTGCTACGATATTCCTGGCAATCCAACGGAAAGTCATTATGCGGCCCTGCCTGTTTATGTTTGGATAGCTTCGAGATATGCAGCAAGCAATGCCCGAAACCCGCCTTAACTCGGAGTTTGAGCGTATTTTTGAGCAATTTTTCAGCAAACCTAGATATTCCTATAAACCTCTTTATTTGCTAATGCCCCCCTTAGTTTTTAAACCAATTTTTCATTTTCTGAAACATTAAAAATTGTTTAAATAATTTTTTTCTCTAAAAGTGCGTAAACCGTAGTAGACTATCATCATCGACTTCCAGACGCAAAGAAAAAAACATTGCCGATGAAGTAATATGCATTCGGCGCTCATTCGTAATAAAAATTTGAACAAAACTACTGTAAGTAATATAAATATTAATATCTTTTCCTATTTCAACGAATAAAAATGGTTATTTAATTAATTCATCATACACATACTATTTAGAATTCGTAAATTCTAAAATATAACTACATATAAACAATGTTTAGATAATTTCAATACTTCATACAGTTCCGAAACTACAAAAATTGGTTAAATAAATAAAAATGAGAAATAAATACATACATAAAGACGTCAAAATTTGTTGAATTTTCGAAAAAGTACACACTTAACACGTTTTCTCTGACAAGATATATCGAAATAAAAAGTGTTGTTCAAACAATTAAAAAAGGATTTAAACAAGCATTTGTACTCTTAACACAGATAAAGGAAATCATGACGTGAAGAAAACACCAATGATTTAAACCGTTTAATAGACAAAAAAATCAAACAAAACTAGGAGATGAGACCAAAAGGACTCAACATTTGTTTGCTATACATATACATAAGGGCAACCCTAGTTGCCATGCTAGGTACACAATTTCTGACTTCCCCACCTCGTGCGCTCGCAGTCCTTCCCAACTTCGTTTTAAGGTTTCGCACATAGCCAATACCTAAACTTCAATATTAGTTCAATATCAGACAACTTATTAACGAAAAAGCGAAGTGGCCGTTACTATCCGAGTCTTCCCTAATAATATAAAATTAATATAAAAAAATAGAATATGCTGTTCTTATATGTGCAAATAAATTACCATGTTTTTCTGAAATGCTCCGTACAAAATCAAACTGTGTTTGACTCTGGTGATTGCCGTATATAACCATTCATCTTCAACACACTCTACGATCTCCTCAACTTTCTTGATACAAGACACGATTATCACATCTCTCTCCTGATTCTTAAAACCAGAAACGGTGTTGACATCGATTGTATACTTTTTTATTAGTTTGGTCGACAATATGGACAAGCTGAAAACAGTAGTTAAACTACAATTAAAAAACAAAATTAAGTTTAGAATACACATAGAGTCAGGGATTTGATTTTTAAGATACCTATTTTGGATACGGAATTGCAAAATTCAGTGTAGCGCATTTCAATTTTTTTTAAATTTAATGATCAAAACCAAATCATTATCACTGTTTGTAAATTAGAAACAAAATGGCAAGCCAAAAATGTGCCAGTGAACGATTAAAAATGGTCAAGTCTTAAAAATCAAACAATTACAATTTTAAAGTATTTGTACCTAATTTAACTAATCGAAATCTTACATCGACAAACATGAACATGAAGACTCAATATTTGGATTTTTAACTATGGGCATCCATGGAGGTTCCAATGGGTCGCACGTCGTGCAAGTAGCACGCGTGAAGGCCGGATGCGACCAAGCATGAGTACTTCTTTTTTAAACAGAAGTGTGTATGCAAAGATAAAAAGTGTTTCATTTAATACTGTTTGCGTAAAATGAAATTTTCTAATGTTCAGGTTAGTTTTGAGGTTAGCATGAGAAATTTTCGGTTGTATGTAAAAATTATAAATAAATGAATAAAATGAGGCCAATAAGGCAAATTTTTGAGATTATTAGAGCTCATTGTGCGTTCAACCCGTTCCACTTCAGACATTATTAGTCAAACTTATTATATACTAACGATCAGAAGACAAACAGTATAACCTTGTAATTTCAGTAGCGAGAAATTAAACACACAATTTACATTATAGCTAAGACTTTTGAAAATAAAAAAAATAATATAGATAAAATATCTTTGGATTGCCGGAGGGAAGATCTTTTGTCGAAAGGATGATGGCAAGCCTAGGATTCAGCTGTCACTGATGCAACACGTAGAGCGATTCCAATAGCAATTAGGCTTTCTACGGTATGGTTACACACAGAATGGTGTGATTTTATTATTGTTTGGCTATTCGATGCTCGTTGATAAATATATTTTCAACATTTTTCAGTTTTTTATACCTTATACATATGTATCGTCAGATAGCAAACATGATCTCATATTTAAACTGGTAGTTTTTGATCTTGATACTGATCTTTCTGAAAGTAATTGTATACTATTAGGTTTAATTGTGTACTTTGGATACCTTAAATGTTCTAATTTCATCTCAATATTCACAGCTCTCCGGATATCCGGATATAGATTTACGAAATTATTTCCACCTTTGTTGAGAATTTGCCTAGGGTTCTACGACACTGTTTTCGACATTATTTATTATTCTGTTTGTATCTTTTTTACTTGTATTCATTGCCGATATTCTAATTTGAATTATACTTACTTAGTTTGGTTTGTGTTGATAATGGTTTTTTGTTTCAGTCAATTTTTACGTGTGTTGCGTGGGTTTCCCATTTTTGAATTGTTTTTCTATAAAATATTTCTCTTAATATATCCATGGATACCTTGAGCATTTGTCACGTGAACGCCCAGTCTCTCTTGGCACATTTTCAAGAATTCAAAAATTTTTTCAGTAAAAGTTCCTACAATATAATAGCTGTTTCTGAGTCCTGGCTAACTCCCAATTTATCCTCTAGCATCGTTGCAATTGATAACTATTCGCTCTTTCAAAGAGACAGAGACAAGAGAAGGGGTGGTGGAGTTTGACTTTTCCTGCATGATAGTCTGGGTGGGACCGTGGTTGATTTGAGTCCAGTAGCTACTTATCCCACTATCGAATTTCTCTTTGTTGAAGTTAAGTCAACTTCTGATGGTGTTTTAGTGGGAGTAGTTTATGAACCCCCCAATGCCTCCTATGGCACAGAGCTTGAATCGGTAATTTTTTCATTTATTCTTTACTTTAATAACATTATCCTTACTGGAGATTTTAACACTAACCTAAAGCTCACTTCCAATAATTCTAAATATCTAACATAATTAGTATACTCTTCTGGACTCTCGATTGTACCTCATGATTCTACTCACCACACTGATCGTTCCAGTACTCGTATTGACCTGATGATTGTAGACGATATTGATAAGGTTGTTGCCTACGAACAACATGCTATTCCTTTTCTCTCTAACCACGACTTGATTAACATTATCTTCAAATTTTCCTATAATCTAAATTCAAAACCAACCCAAAGACTGGTGCGGAATCTCTCTAAAATTGATGAACACACATTCCACGAACATCTAATGACGTATGATTGGGAAAAAATATTACTAGATACAAATATAAATAATAAAATCGACGCTCTGACTAATTACCTAGTCTCGGCATTCAATAAATTTTCTCCGCTACACGTTCCTAAAAACTTCAATAAAGCTGCCCCCTGGATCACATCTGAAATTAAAAATCTGATGAGGGAACGTGATGGCAAGCGCCGACTTGCAAAAAGAACAAAAAGCAGTATGATACAAGCTCAATTTCGTAAACTAAGGAACTTAGTTCAAACTAAGATTCGAGATGCGTTCAATCAATACAATTATAACGAGATTGCACATAGAAACAAAAAAGAGGATATTTGGCATCTCCTTAGACGTTTACACCTAATCGCGCCCAATCACGAATCTATAGATAGTAATTTTCCGCCTGATGACCTTTTAAAGACTTTTTTTACATTCCCAGTTCCAGAATTATCATCATCATCATCCACTACCCCTCTTAATTCAACATTTAATGACTCTGACTTCTTTTTCGATGACATCACACCTGAAATACTTTTGGAAAAAACACTTGAAATCAAATCAAATGCCATTGAAACTGATGGAATATCAATAAAAATGATTAAACTTGCCCTTCCAATTATCTTTCCTATTCTATTGCATATCTATAATGCTTCCCTTCAGGTCGGTATCTTCCCAGATATCTGGAAAAAGGCTGTTATATGCCCAATTCCTAAAATTTCTAAACCCACTTCCCCGAAAGACTTCCGGCCAATTTCTATTTTATGTGCACTGTCTAAACCATTTGAAAAATTGTTCACCTGTAACTATCTAAATTTCTCGAATTATCTGAGGCCCTTGACCCGATGTAATCAGGTTTTCGGGCAAAGCATAGCACTCTTACTGCTTCCCTTAAAGTAACGACGGATCTCAAATTAGCAATGGATAATAGGGAGATCACGATTGTTGTTCTGTTTGATTTTTCGAAGGCTTTTGATATGGTCAATCATAAGTTACTCCTACAAAAGTAAAAATCCTTTAACGTGTCAAACTCTGTTATCAAGTGGTTTAAATCCTATTTTAGTAATCGGTCTCACAGAATTATTAATAGTAGTGGTGAGCTTTCTGACTGGTGGGAAGTCAAGAGTGGGGTTTCTCAGGCTCCATTCTGGCACCCCCTCTCTTCAATTTGTTCACATCTGACCTTGGAGGTGAACTTCAACATTGCAGCTACCACAAATATGCTGATGATTTCAAAATTTATTTATCGGGGCCAATCTCTTCGCTAAGTGAATTACTTGTTTTAGTCCAGGAGGATATTGATCGTGTGATCCTCTGGGCCTGGAAGAATGGACTTACTCTTAACCCAAGCAATTGTTGTTGGACCTAGTTCATCTCCGTCACTTGAAACTTTGGCATCTTTTCCACCACTTCGTATCGAGAATCTCGTTATCCCTTTCTCGGAAGTAGTTAAAGATCTGGTATATTTTCATAACCGTACCTTGTCTTGGAAAGAACAGGTACAGAGCATCTCGAGGAAAACGTACAGTATTCTACAGTAACTTTATAGGAATAAGAACTCTTTACCTACCTTTACTCGGACACTTTTGGTTAAGAGTCTAATCCTTCCCCACTTTGACTACGGTTGTTTGGTATACGATGGTTTATCCGACGATTGAAATTTAAAGCTCAAGCGTGCGTTAAACGCCTGCGTTCGCTTTATCTACAATTTGCCTAAATACGAACATATAACTTCATACAGACATAGGGCTGGTTTGCTTAATGTTGCCAAGAGAAGACAATTCTTTATGGGTAATTTGCTCTATACTCTTTTTCAGAACAAAGCTCCGGAGTATCTATTTAACCTGTTCCAATTTGTAGACAGAGACCTTCCAGCACATTCTAAGCTTCGTAAAAGACATAAAATCCTTAAGATTCCTTTTCACAGAACATGTCAACTTCAAAGATCATTTATAGTAAGGGGTGCCCGGCTATGGAATAAAGTACCGTACCATATTAGAAGTGCACCTTCCCTGTATCATTTCAAGAATCTCTTTTTCAAATATTTGTACAATACTCCTAACCCAACTCTTGAAATTACTTACTGGTAAACTCTTATATTTAGTTCTTAAACATTTCATCTTCGAATTTCCTTTTGTTTTCATTAACTTTTGCAAAGTATTTCTTTTACACACAGTTTTTCCTTCTTCATTTCTACCTTAACATGCACAAGAACTACTAAGTAATCACCCAATGTTAATTACTACGCATTAATCTGATACCTAATTTGATACGTATTATGAGTTCGACTCTATTTATTTATTTTATTTAGTTTATAGATTAGATTATAAGATTAATCAAGTATACTGCCGATCAGTGCTTGCACAAATTTGTAATGACCCTGTATTATCTTGTTCCTTAGAGGGCTATTTAACCCTAGGGACTTTTTTGAATAAATACAAATACAATACAGATTAAAAATTTAAAAATAAATATTAATTACCTCACCCGTCAGATTTCCTTTTATTTTCAAAGTTTTTTTTTCTATAAAAATGAGGTTCATGGTGCAAAACTAATCGTAGGTGGCAGCACCGAGCCGAGTACTAGACCTTCTGCCGAGGAGAGACAAAAAAATATGGTGCTAGGTGTACGGTTGCTTATAATTAAATATCTGAGGGTAAATAATCTTTAAACATATGTTTAGTGCTTATATACGAAGGTAATTTATACTTTTAGTGGAAGTTATACATACAATGGGATATAAATATGGCGAACAATAGTAAACCTAACCTTACTTTGCATGTGACAGTCGGAAAAGGATTTATCAACCTTTTACGAATGCTATATGATAAATATTGATAAAAAAAGGTTGAAAAATATATTTTGTTATATTTATAAGGTATAAATGGCAGTTTATACTTATTAACCAAATTTCTTTTCTTGAAATTCGTATCTTATTGACAGAGGGTCTAGTGCTCGGCTCGGTGCTGCCACCTAAGATTAGTTTTGCATCATGAACTTCATCATGAAACATGATAAAAACCACTGAGTAGTAATAAGGAGACCGATCATGCTGTACAAAGCGCCTCGAGTTTTGACTGCGGTAACTGTACATTTATTGCCGAGCTCAGGCGTTTCTAATTAGCACATTATGGCCATTTGGTCATGCACACTGTGATCTGCTATCTCCTTTTTTGCCGCGAGGAGTGTGCGAGTGAGCGCCGTGTTTAATGACAACTGAAAACTGAGGTTACGCTCCCGTAAATATTATTAATATTTAACTGAACACTTTTAAAATTAGAAGTTAAATTATTTTAATTTTAAGCCGTTGTAAATTAATAATTGTTCAATTGATATTTATACACTAAAATTTGTTTGAAATGTTTTTAAACATTCTATTAAAAACTTTTAAAAATGAAAAATCACTTTAAATTCTCCTAGTACTCTGAAATTTTTTTAAATCCTTAAGAAGCTTCAAAATTCTGTTTCAAAATTTTCAAAAATTTACATTTTATATTATTTTCCGACTTACACTTATTAACTTTGCAAAAACTTTTGCCATAAATTGCAAAACATTGACCGAATGTGCGCATGACCGAATGGCCATAATGTGCTGATTAGAAACGTCTAAGCTCGGCAATAAATGTATAGTTACCGCAGTCAGAACGAATGTACGGAGATCGGTCTCCTTATTATTACTCCGTGAAAAAAACACACACTGCACCATATACAACTGATCATGAACGACCTAGCCTAACCAACAGAAAGAAACGCCATGTTGAATAAGTTTATTCCAACCACGTGATCACGCGGGAACATTACAAACTTCCTTCAATATAATAATGGCCAAATAAATTTAAAAACATTTAAAAAGTTGTAAAAGTAACGTCAACACATTATTTTAAAAAGTCTAATTTGTAAAAATTAGATTTTTAAATTAGTCTGTCAACATCGGTAAATCAAAAATATACTTATAACATTTAAATTTGATAGATGCCTATCACAAAATGCGAGGCATATGCCTCGCACATGCGTGCCTCTCACATTGTGCGACGCATAAGCCTCGCACGTACGTGCTTCTCATAAAATGTGACATATATGCACCACACCCTATACGCACCGCGTGCCTTGCATGCAGTGCGGGTGACGTGCCTCGCACGATTGTTATCTGAATGAAGAGGCGGTCCATGGGTCATACCCCTCAGGAGGACCAACTTTTAGAGCCAGAATAAAAAATTGGAAAGTAGCCAGTCGTATTTTCATTAATTCAAAAATTAGATGGATAATTAAATAATTTAAACCATTTAAAATTGCAGATGATCAAATATTTCTTGCATTAACTCAAAAAGGATTTCAGCCCTTGGTGGGTCCATTGTGCGGCATCTTTCGGACATGCTTACCAATGGGATACACCCCGGTCGCATGGAGGAAGGTTAACGCAATCTTCATTCCAAAGCCGGGTAAAGATACCTACTACGAGGGAAAATCCTTTAGATCGATCAGCTTGACCGTTTTCATGCTAAAACCACTAGAAAAATGAGGAAAGGTGAAGTAGAAATTGCAGCGTTGGAAAGGACGGTACATACTTCACTACATGGCAATTAAGTGAAGGCCAAAGTTTCAAGGGGATACCCAACGGGAGAAGTTCTTTCATCCACCCCCTGATTTGCCCGGAACCCTACTGTGGTATCTCGTATGCATTGGCGGAAGGAGACATTGATGAATGGCTTTCAGAGGAACATGCGAGATATTGGAGGAACCAAAAAAATGGTGCATTCCAAGAATTTCATATCTGGCACATGTACCAAGAGGACTAATGAACTCTTGTACATGGAAAGAAGGCAGATTAATGTCGTAGTAGGGATGCCTACTGGACACTGCTGACTGAGAAAACATTTGACCAACATGAGGATTGGAGATAACCCTCATTGTCGAAAGTCTGATATTCGTAAGGAGACAGCTTATAACATATTTTAATTGTGAATGTGACACACTCGCGTGCCTCAAAAACGAATACCTGCGGGATTATTTTCTCGATCCAGAAGATTGTCATGACATCTCATGTCGGTCAGTGCATGCCTTTACTGTAAAGACTGCCCTTATGATTGATGGTTAAAATTTAGGTTATATTACAATACGTCTTACCTTACTGCTCTGGGAAGTTATTGCCCTGCCGCATATTGGATGTGGCGACCCCATCGCCAGAGAGCTCCGGCTCTTGGAGTCAGCCACGTTGCATTGGGCTAACTCACCAATGCAGCGAATTATGCCGTTACGTTACCAGTATCGCGTAGTGCCACCCACAATAGGCCTCTCTCGGATGGAGGCCATGGTTCAGTTGGGAGTGGCAATAGGACCGAACCGAGGCGACGACCAGGCAATGGCCCCGGACAAACGCGAGAACATCGATTTGAATGGTCGGACCAACTCAGGAGGGACATCCTTACCTGTTGGCAAAGAAGCTCACCGGCGCGAAGAGGATTCATGCAGAGGTTACATGACCGTTGGGTCAATATGCACCCGCAATATGCTCATAAAACACCTCAGTATTTAAGAGGTCAGGTATCCTTTTTGCGCAAAAACGGATATGAAGCTCTTTATCAGCAGGAAGAAGAGCAACATCCTCCAGCGAACATACCACCCGTTCCAGCAAGACCAACTTTGCAGATAGCCGATAATGCCATCATGAGAAGTAAGAGATCTATCCACCAAAAAGCCTTTCTCAGGATGGACAAATTATCTGAAGCTAACACTGATGTCACGATTTGCTCCCCGAAGATGTTAATCTCTGGAATTTGAACTGTATAGTTTACGAGAAGGCGGTCTCTCTGCTTAGCAACAATAGAAGTAACGATACTTCAGTACGCCTGAGTAAGACTCGCGACCGTATTGCACAGGTTCAGTTTAAAATTGAAACGGCGAGACGGCATGCATCAATTATTCAGTGCGTGATTAGCTACATAACATCAAATAAAAAATTCACTCCAAAAGTTAGGGCACTTGCTCGAAACTTAAGGAAAGCAAATCACATGCTGAATAAGTGTAAACTGATGACCATTAAGCAGCACCGGACGCAAAAAATAAGATCTCTTTTAACAGCGAAAAAGCGCCTTGAAGGGCGAGTAGAGTGGATTCAGGAAAATTCCACCTTTTCTACTCATTCTTTCCGCCTGTTCAATAAAACGTCACGTGTCGTTAAAAATCCGCCTAGTCGAGAAGAGGTTCAAGTCTTCTGGGAGCAAGTATATGGAGATACTTATCAGCTAAATGAAGACGCTTCAGACATAGGAAGAGTGTTCACTAATTACTGCTGAAGAAGTGAAGAAAGTTATCGCTAGAACTAAGAAGAACTTTTCAGCGCCCGGGCCAGATAAAATCAACAACTTTTGGTGAAAGGAGTTCACTTCTACACACCAACCTCTAGCTCGTTTATTTACTACTTTCTTAAACGGAGAACAACCCATCCCGCAGTGGATGGTGGAAGGGCGCACGGTATTGATTTGTAATACCGGAGATTTGTCAAGTCCAAAGAACTACAGGCCCATAGCTTGTTTAAACACCAGCTACAAGCTATTCACTGACATCCTCAAAGAGAGGATATTAACATCTATCGAGCCGGTATGAAGTGCAATAGTGGAACAACGTGGATGCAAGAGAGGGCTGGCAGGTTGCAGGGAGAACCTGTTAATAGACAGGTGTATTACCATCATAAGGCATTCGATAACACGAACCATGAACTACTTATTAAGGTCCTTGAGTGCCTGGAGGTGCATCCAAAAATAGTGAGATGCATAAAAGAGCTTACGCTCTTGTGGCGGACAAGATTTGCCATAACATCTGACAAAAGACAAGTGACTACCAGCTTTATCACATATAAGAGGGGGGTCTTCCGAGGAGACTCTCTAAGTCCGATACTTTTCTGCATCTCCCTCTTGCATCTATCTATTGTGCTCCTAGGCAAAAGCTCTGGATACCCATGTGGCCCGCCCAACAGAAGAGAATATAACGTCAACCACCTTTTATACATGGACGACCTTAAACTCTTTGCTTCCTCGAAAGAGGATCTTAACATCCTTGTGGAGGCGGTAAATACCCAGATAACAATCGTGCGAGGCACATTACCCTCACGGCATGCGAGGCACGCGGTGCGTGTAGTGTGTGATACATATCCGTCGCATTTTGTGAGAGGCACGTACGTGCGAGGCTTATGCGTCGCACAATGTGAGAGGCACACATATGCGAGGCATATGCCTCGTATTTTGTCATAGACATCTATTTATACATATAATGTTATTATAAGCCCATTTTTTGGTAATCATAATGTAAATTATTATTATTGTAGAAATAATAAGTGTCAATAATTTACTACAGAAAAAAATATGAAAAACGTCTGAAATATAAATTTAAATGTTATAAGTATTTTTAATTTACTGATGTTGACAGACTAATTTAAAAAACTAATTTGTACAAATTAAACATTTTAAAATAATGTGTTGAAATTACTTTTACAACTTTTGAAATGTTTTAAAATTAATTTGACCATTATTATATTAAAGGAAGTTTGTGATGTTCCCGCGTGATCACGCGGTTGGAATAAACTTTTATGGCTACTGAAATTACGAGGTTTATAACCTCCGTTTAAGTAGCGGTGAATTTTTAGTTTTTATATTTTTCTAATACTTGACAGATTTTGAAAAAAACGAGTGTTTTTTCCAATTACCTTAAGGTATACCTGAAGTACAAAGTAGTACAGTGTCATTATACAATGTAATTTTACGAGACGCATGAAGCACGCTTTTCGCCGTCACGTGTGCGACCTTCACGACGTGGAGCGATATGCGTCGCATATGATGACGCATCTGCGTGGTGCGGTGAAGGCATGCGTGCAGGATTGATCCACACGCGTGCGAGCGGTACCCGCTTGCACTGTGCGCGCATTTTGTTATCTGGGTAGGTACTCTAAAGCGATTGGCATGAGCTTCGGACTGGACAAGTATGCTATCGTCCACCTACACCAAGGAAGACTAGAAACTACATCATCGCGTGACGATCAGGATGTTCAACTCATAGGCGGAAATACCATTCAATATCTTGGTAATGGAAAAACATATACATATCTTGGAATACCGCAGGCGGAAACCCAAAATGTGGGTGTGTTAGAAACGGCCCTTGAAAAAAGGTATCGTCAAATTTTCAGAAAAATTTGGGCTTCCGAATTATCTGGAAAGAATAAGATCCATGCGACCAATATTCTGGCCGTTCCTATACCGCTCTACACGTTTGGTGCAGTAAAATGGAACGTCGATGAGTTGAAGCAACTTGACCGAAGCACACGCAAGATGATGACAACCCATCGAAGTCATCATCCTAGATCTTCCGTACCTCTAATATACCTCCCTCGAGATAAAGGGGGTAGAGGCTAGCTAAGCTTGGAGTGTCTTCATCGAAGAACGGTTCTGGCTACAGCCTGCTTGATTCCAGCGACACTACACATGGTCTAGCATTACTAACACCTCTGGTGCTCAAAAGTCGTGTACAGGAAGCAGAACATTCGCTTCTACTAAGAGAACATGCTGAAAAGCCCCTTCATGGTAAATTCTACGGCATTAAACGTAGAGAAGAGATATTGATGGCTCTGTCCAACATTTTTCTCAAGTCTAATGGATTGAGATCGGAGACTGAGGGATTTCTTTTTGCCTGTCAAGATGGCGTTATAGACTCCTTAGTTTACCGCGAGCGTATAATGAATGTACCTGTAGGCGATACCAACTGCCGAGCGTGCAAGCAAGAGCCAGAAACACTTGGACATGTTCTCAGTGGATGCTCAAAATATGCACGCTGCGGGTACATAGAGAGACACAATGCGGCTCTAAAAGTGTTATATTACCATCTTAGAAACTTCCACGGTGTTGATCTATTGCCCGCCTTGCCATACGCCCAGGGGGAACTCGAGTCCATTGTGGAGAATGATCAGTGTGAGATCTACTGGAATTTCTCATTCTCCACCACTCAACGTATGAGTGCTACGAAGCCAGATATTGTACTTCAAGATCTGAAGATCAAGATCATTTACGTGATTGAATTCTCGGCACCAGCCGATGGTAATATCACGGCAAAGGAGGAAGAAAAACGGGCGAAATATTAAGCACTTCTTTTCGAGCTGAGTAGGCTGTACCAAGGCTACAAAGTCCATCTTGTAGTTCTCATAATCGGCTGTCTTGAAGGTATGAAAGGTTCATTTCTTAGCCAACTCAACAAGATTCCGGCTTGCCAGCGTCAGGCTAATTCCATCGCGAACCGGATGCAAAAGGCTGTTCTTCTGGGATCACTTCATCCGGTCTGTCAAAACTGTTCTTCATAACATTCTACAACGACTGGTAGCTCTGAAAAGTATCCAGAGGTGAAACCTTCATCTCCAACTATCTTGTCTGCCGCGTAAGATCATCCGCGACTAGAGACCTGACTCCAAGGAACAGTGTTGAACGACGTTATCTCACGTGAATATTCCGCTCTTGCTTACCTTCTAGGACAGATGGAGCAGAAGTGGATGACGTAAACGTTCCAGTTGCGTCCGGATTGGTTGCTTTAAAGAACCATGATCGTAGCTTCTGGAGCCTACAACTTCTCGTATTAAATTAACTTATAACAGCCTCATTCCTTATCTTATCAGCCACTTGACTTAGTCCGTGGCTATGATGAAAAACCGGATTCAACTGACAACAAGTAAAAAAAATACTAATACCGAAGATGTTCTCGCGTTGACGTCGCGGTAGGGCCGGAGCTTTCCTCTCATGACTTTGACGGCTATGATTGCAATAGCAATGCAACTGTCAGGGTTTCCCATGCCAGACAGGCAGAGAACGAAGAGGAAAGGGACTAAGAGGACCACCAAAACCCATAAATTATCATGGAGAGTATATTAAAACCACAGCATGCTGGACGGTGGTGATGGTGAGGTTCAAGATGGTCAGGCAGATCTTGCTAATAAAACAGCTGGCCAGCAAGAACATCTGTGACGAGTGGTAAACAGTGAAACATCAATTGTGCCTGCTGAGGAGGCTTTGGCTAGCGTTAGCAATTTGTAGCCAACCACCTCAACAGAAATACCGTGGGAGAGTATCAAGTGAGATACCACAATGAAAGAGGAATTGGTGCGACTCTACTATGAAAGTGCGAAGTTTGAAACCAAAAGCGAAGAAGGATACAACTCCAGGATGAAGTTTGCTGCGAAGTATCCTAACATACAGAAAGTTTCAGTGAAAAGACTTATCTATAAGATGGAGGACATCAGAATTCATCTCCTTATCTCAGAAGACCGAATAATGGAGATTAAACAGTAGGTTGATCTGGCGTTGAAAAATGTCCACAATGAACATCAGTTAGAGGAAGTCACATCACATGATGAAGCAGCGGCGATTTATGTTTTTGCGCAACCTAATATTGATCCAGCATCACCACATCCTCCAGAAACAGATAGCCTCATTCAACGAGAGGCAGAAGCAGAGGTTCAGCAACTAAGAAGGCGATTAAAATGGACATACCATATGAACAGAGATGTTATGCGCCTTCATTGTTTGGCAGAGAAAAATGGGCACAGTGTAAGGAGAGAACACCGTCGAGTCTTCTTACTTATGTACCCAGAACTAGCCACAAGAATAAATGAGCAGAATCTAGCTACCAAACACGCTCAATACCTGTAAATAGATTGCTTTCGGCTGTTGAAATAGCTGTCATCAACATGGAAGTGGAACCGCAGCTTCCTATTGATGAACTCCCCTTGGAAGATGTTGACAACGAAGACCTGATTGAAGCTGAAGGCATAGGTGCTAGGGATAATGAACATCAAGTACCGGATCCACTAGAACCAGGTCCAGACATTAATAGCGATGATGTGAACAGCAAAATCCCAGAAAAAGTACAGCACCTTGAAAGGAATTTTGGTCATGTTTGATACGTTCCAAGGGAGAGGTGAAGGAAGTAAGGAAGTAAAGGACGTGTTTAATGTCAGTCCTTTCATTGGCGATCTAAGTTATGCTGCTAGTCTTGTCTCTGGAAGAACTTCCAGAGGCTCAAAACCGGGTTCTGGACTCGCCAACTCCTATTGACGAGTGGGCGGCAGCTCCTGCTCACCACCGGGTCTTGGACTCGTCAACTCCTGTTGACGAGTGGAAGTGGAGACTGTCAACTCCTGTTGACAGTCGTCATCAAAAATGATCAGCAGCTCCTGCTGATGGTTCGGTGATGGGCGTCCCCAGAAGTTCCGGTTCGCTTTCCTCTTCCAGTAGTTCCGTCCCATCCGTAAGAAATTCCTAAGGATGGCTTGATGGAGCGCCAAGTAAAACTTCTCAAGGAGGCATCGAACAATTTTAATCAGTTAAACAAACGTCCCCGTGAACAGCTTGATGGAGCGACACCGCAAGACGTCTGTCAAACCAATGATTAGGAAAGAGCGAATCAGAAAATACAAGTTCAAAGCAAAAGACAATTCCCTAGTAAGAATTTGCTCTGAAAAGAGCAGATGGTTTCAAATATATATCAAGAGAGGGTGTAGTCAAAGAGGACTACCGAATGGGCTAGGCTCAGAGAGATGAGAGAATGTGTATGCGCGCTCGAGGAAGTCGAGATGCTGCTTTCATGGAAGGGCGCGCAGGCTCCTCCCACTCCGCGGTCGAACTGTCTCTCGCACTCCGCGCGGAAGTTGAGTAGAGGGGAGCCTTGTCGCCGAGTCTCCCACTCCTCGGTGGCGGTCCAATCAGGAAGCTCCCGAATGGGGATTGGTGCATTGCTCCTACAAGACTCCTGATTGGTTCCATATTTTGGGCGCGCGCGAAATAATTAAAATTGTTCTATTTCCTCATCTCTCTTGGACCACCATTACATATTTGTTTAAAATTAACTATTATTCGACATTTAATGAGTATAATTATTTATCATTGACATTAAATTTATTATAATATCGTATTTATACATATAT
>CAKNYM010012952.1:0-21013 GCA_932195095.1 Andricus curvator | reverse complement strand
TATATATAAATGTGATATAGCGGCAAACTGCAATAAAAGTAAGAGGAGGTACTACCATAATTCGGTGTTTCATTTCAATTTAAATATTTTCCCAATTCGAACTTGGAAACTCGCCAAGTAATACATACCGAATACAATGGTGTGAAAATCTGCGATTCAAGGGTGCAGTTTCCTGTTCCAAAAACAGAAATTTTAATAATTTTTCCAGTTCATATATGGATAGATTATTTACCACTCATGTTTTCAACACCATTTTTCCTTTGACTTTCATGCATACATTTTAATCTTATTTCAATCTTCATTATTTGAAATTCAAGTGCACAAAATTAAAATGATAATTTTTATCGACCGAAGTCGGTTAGTAATTGCTTTAGTAAGCTTTTCTCACAATGTTGACTAGCAAACACTGAGCGTCACTGCTATCTGATGCCATTGTTCTTTTCTTTTTGTTTTTAACATAAAATATAAACATTTGCTCGAAAAACCGGCTCTGGTCAGCAAAACAGAATAATATTTAGATGAAGTATGCACAATTTCAGACAAAAATATTCAACTGTGCGGCTGAAAAATGGAATCCCGTTTTCTAACTCTGATAAATCCCCTAAAGTCACTTGCTCGGTGAGAAATATCTTCACCGTCCTAGCTTGACGAGGTTAAGTAGTTGCGCCAACAGGTGGTGCCCCGATGTCGCTTTTGAGGAACTTCGTATTGCAGGTAGGAAGAAGGAAGCCCAGGAGAGCGGGAACTAACAGATTTCGTGTGGCCATCTTATAACATAGATCGGTGAGACGCTTGCTCACTCAAATCTGTCTTTAAAAAATATTATCACATCGTTATTCTAGCGGTTGCAATTGGATAAAGAATCAGATTGTTTTGGATTACGAGGAATCTTCGCAAAACAGAACAAAGCTCAGCTAAACTTTCTGAATTTGTTGAAGAAATAACAAGAAAGTGCGATTTTTCAGGTTTTTCCGTTAAAAAGTTGGATTTAAACAAAAATAAGTTGTTTGCACAATAAACAAACTATTGGAGTAAAAATACACCCATCAAGTTCATTAAATAAACCATAGGATTCATAAAATACCCTTCATTAATTAATTAATTAATTAATGCATAAAATAATGTAATTTATTAATTCATGAGGTGGTATGAAAAAAATGAGAAACATTTAATAATGAAGGGAATATTCCGCGAAATCCTTATTTCACTTACATGGAATAGTTTTGGGGCACCAAAAAAGGGGCTCAGGTGCGTTAACATTAAAAATGATTGATGGGGTCGTATTCTTTAAAGAGTTTTCACAGATCATGAAAGTATTGGCTATACTTCATTATATAGTACATGTTTTTTTGGGCAACTGTACTCTGTAAACTACGACTGCAAAAATCATAGGCTAACGACATGCGTTTATTAATAATGTTTCTGCAGTTGATTTTTTCATAAAAAAAAGAATTTAAACTTCCTCCGGCCCTCCGGTGAACACTCTTTAATTATTCATTAGCAGATTTCAGGTGATTCTCAATCAGCTTGAACGCTTTAAAAGAATGGTAGACTTGCAAACTAGTTTGCGGAATACTAGAGCGTTGCGTCTGAACGCGTTCCCTGTATCTCGCCAACTATTCAATGATCCATTTTCTTATTAAAGATCATTTTTGAAAACAAAAATTAAAGCTTCCTTCTAAGCCTGCTAGAGTTAAAGCCATCTCTGATTGGCTGCGAGATTTTTGTGGCTCGCTGACGTAGCAACCTGACGTAGCAACGCTCAGTATTGTGTTATTGTGTACTTAGCCTCTGAAAAATATTTATCTTGACAGGGGAATGGAAAAAAGAGAGCGTCGGTGTGTTGAACCTCAGAACTGATCGTTTAACGTTATTGCGATATTTGTGCATGAAAAGACGGCATAAAACCTCAAAAATTGTCGACAAAAATCTCGACTTGCGGACGAGGAAGAAGTATTATGATAAAATAAAAAATATTTGTTTTTGATACCCGCCCCGACCAGCAAAACCTCGGCTGCGCCTCGGCTTTGCAAAAGTCGGGCGGGCGACCGAATCCCATGCATCCGCTCAGCTAACCGAGCGCAGCGGTGCTACGCGAGGTAGCCGGGAGCGTGTGCTGATGCAGGCCGCAAAAGAAAAAGCATCCGAGTTAGCAGCTGACAATACATTTTATTAATTAACATTAATTATTAAACGTGCCGTCGGCTAGGGATGAAGAAAAATAGTATACGACACACGGCCAGTAATATTGGATGCCCTGGCGTGCGTGATATGAGGCCTCGGCCTTCATATCACACACGCCCGGAAATCCAACTTTCTGGTCTAAAAAATAATTCATAACAAATTTGTCGATCTTTTTTTGTTGAAAAACTTTTGTCTATTCAATTTTTTTTCGTATCGTTTGTCGTTTTTCGAAAAACTTCAATTTTTATAATGTTATTTTTTACGATTAAAACAAAAACCACGCGTGCTATCAAAAAAATATTTATAAAAAATTGGTAGATCTCTTGGTTGAATAACTTCAGTTTTCGTATCTTTTGCTGGCTTCTCAAAAATTTAATTTCTAAAATTTTTAATGCTATTTTTTACGATTTAAACAGACACTACGCGCCTTAACAACCTTTTAGTTATTCCTATTCCATTATTGGATAAGGTTTGATCACTTTTTAAAACTTGTTCGCTAATTTCAAACCTTATCGGTCTACGCCTCAACTCAAATTATAATATTTTGTCTGTATTTCGTTAGCTGTGTCTAAATTTTCAACTTCTTCTCCTCTAATTATTTTTAGTTTTCGCATCCTGTTTGTCCATTTTTCTGACTCTTGAAATTCGATTTCGTTTTTGCCTTCGAAATCTTTATTTAATGCTTGAATCGATTGGAGTTATCTCCCGAAGATTAAAAAACCTGATATAAATGCTGTCGAGGAATGTTTGCTTGTATTTAACGTAAATCATGCTCGTGCATGATATTTAGGAGTTTTTGAATGTCTAATAATAAATGTTTTAGTTAAATCAATAATTGATTTGATTACGTATTCCTTTCCGTTATCTGTAAATAAAGTCTAGGTGTTCCCTATTTTGAAATTAGGCGTTTGTGATATTCTTTTTCAATTGTTGACGCTAATTTGTTTTTAGCAGCTATTATTTCCACGCATGTACTAAACTTATCTACAAATGCTAGTATGTATGAGTTTATTAACTTTGAAATTGGCAAGGGAACCATTATATCTGATGCTACAACTGTCCAGGGTTCTTAAATTATTATTTTTCCCGTTAAACCTATCTGCATATTTACTTCCAGCTTTATTCTCTGGAAAATTTCACATTCCTTTACATATTTCAATCTCAGAATACATACCGGGCCAAACAAAATTTTCAGAAATGTTTGCATAAGTTTTTTCAATGACTAAGTGGATGTGTGTAAATAAGACTATACTTTCATTTGGAGTATAAAAAGAATAGACGTAGAACACAAAACCTTTATAGAAAAGACGTGAATTACGAGTGAAATAGTCAGATAGACGTAGCAATTGTTTTTTATATTAAAAAGACGCGGTGATTGGTGTGTGTGGTCCCGTGTCGAAGAAAGACGTAAGTATAAGTTTTAGAAATAAATAGACGTACTAAAATTGAAACATGTTAGAAGGAGGTTCTATTTTAAACTATGCGCAGAAAATTAACTTTTAATAGTTATTAACTAAGATTTTATATTAATATGTTACTCATAATTATAATTTATAAGGTACCTTAATAATGAACTTCTTATCTCCGATACAGGTGAAATATTCTAGCTCTAAAGTTTAGGACTTTATAACTTGATTGCAATCAAGTTGAAGTATTTAAAAAGACATTTACATATTAAACTTTTACTGCCTTCTTTATAAATAAATTATTTTGAAAGTTATTATTCGTTAAAAAATGTACGAATTTACAAATTCTACTGGAATTTGCATTTAAAAATTGGCACATGGAAACTTATAAGCTGGAATATATTCTTAATTTACTCAATTTTTAATCCCTACAAGGAGGGTTTAAGAATTTTTCATTAAGCTCAAGCATTCTTTTGCTTAAGAAAAATATTATAGTTTAAATTATTTATAATATCAATAAGAGTGTAAGTGCACAGTATTTTCAAAATCGTATCTTTATTTATTTGATTAAGAATTTCGTCATTTTAATTCAAACATTTTATATTATTAATATTATTATATGAAGAAAGAGTATAAATAACAGCTAAATAAAAATAGGCAGAAGAGTAATTATGATTAAATATGTGGACAGGCATTTTAATGTCCTTTAAAATATATTTAAACCTTATCTCATTAGGCGTTTGCCCGTTCATGCTAACTTCTTTGATATTTTGTCAAAATGCGTTCTTATTTTTACGGTCATACTTCTAATTTTGGATTTCTACTAGTTTATCAAAATTAAAAATATTCTATTGTCTCATTTCGTGAACTACATGCGATTTCGGCCCGGATTTAGATTGTCTAATTAGCGAACGCCATTCATCTGGTGTATAGACAGATTCTTTCTGGTTAAGTCAGCTTATGTAAAAAAATTCTTAAACTCTCCTTGTAGCTATTAAAAATTTAGTAAATTAAGAATATATTCCAGGTTATAAGTTTCCATGTGCCAAGGTTCCCGTGTTGAAACGTTAAAAAAAATGTAATAAATAATCAGAAATTATTGAGATATAGTAATTGAGGATTAAATAACTTGCGAAGCAGAAATTTGCCTATTTTTAGTATTTTGCTTGTTCACTGAAGACAACGAAATGTCCAAAAATATATAGCAGTCTATTTTCTATTAATTGGGGGAAGGGCAGGTTTTTTAAATGTTTGATTATTAAAAAGACATAGGAGACTACAGACGAGAGTACTAACGTTGAGAAGCGCTTGAATCTGCTAACGGTGCAATCGTAGACGCTGTGGCGTGCTTTCTCACAAAATTGATATTTTCGCCAATTTTCAGTGAATCGACCTAAACATTTTCAGAAATATTCATTAAATAGTGAGAAACGAATAACTCACTAAAAGTTGTTTCAACATTGAAGTTCACTCCATACTTTTCTTCTCTGAAACTAAGAAAACGTGCTCACCATCAGGTCTCAATTTGCAATTCATTATTGTTAAACAATTGGCAGTTTTACATTTTTTCTTTATTTTGTAGACATCGCTAGGGCATAATGAGTGTGTGTACCAAATATCAAACACTCTCAATAATATTTGTCTGAGTAAAGACGATTTATGTTTTAACAAATAATTGAAGTTGGGAAAATTTGGTTTCCCTTTTTCAATTTTATTATTAAAAATATACATCGGAAAGTAAAACTTTACATAGAAAAAAGTTTCGTCTTGTCATCCTCTACAAGCCCATATTTTCGTAATTTATTTTTTTGAATTTTAAAATTTGGATATCACAAGAAACTTGGACAATACTTTTTCGCGTTTTCGAGCGCTCGCCCCCTTATTGCATCCGGACCCTGAATTAAATCCCTAGTAGATCTATATTAATTTACTAAACCATAGCTCCATTTGTCAACTGGTTGTCAATATACAGGAGCCTGAAGTTTTCACTTTTTCATCGTCTTGTTAGTGTAACTTCTTTTAGGCTAATCCGATTGAATTTTTGTTCTAGTTTCTTGGAAAGCTCTTTCATTGTACTTTAAGGCTATGATAACGATCTTTTTATATTATTATTATTTTTTTTTTAAATCAAAATTGCAATTGATTTCTTGAAGAAAAAAGAACGCCACGTAAACAATTTTTAAAAATTAAAAAATAGGTTTTTTACACTCCTTAAATTCATGTAGTAAGAAAAGTGAAATGGAAATATTTTCTTGGTCAAATTGAGATTTTAAGCTTGAGGGCACCACGTTATTATTATATAATATACATAAACACACAAAATCATCCCAAGATAGTTAAATGTAAGTTTAGAGGCACGTTAGGCCTAACAGTGTTCGTGTCTGGGTATTGCATAAGTTGAACGTGGTACCCTAGAGCGTAAAAACCTCAATTTATTAATTAATTAAAAAATTAATCAATTAATAAATATTAATAATAATTATAATAGTATTTATAATGTAATTTATAACTTTAAGGCGTAGGGATGTGGCGACCCAATCGCCCGAGAGCTCCGGCTCTTGCAGTCAGCCACGTTGCATTGGGCTAACTCCCCAATGCAACGAATCATGCGGTTACGTCACCAGTATCGCGCAGTGTCGCCCACAATAGGCCTCTCTCGGATGGAGGCCATGGTTCAGTTGGGAGTGGCAATAGGACCGAACCAAAGGCGACGACCAGGCAATGGCCTCGGACAAACGTGAGAACATCGATTTACATGGTCGGACCAACTCAGGAGGGACATCCTTACCTGTTGGCAAAGAAGCTCACCGGCGCGAAGAGGATTCATGCAGAGGTTAAAAGGAGCGTTGGGTCAATATGCACCCGGAATATGCTCCTAAAACGCCTCAGTATTTAAGAGATCAGGTATCCTCTTTGCGAAAAAGCGGATATGAAGCTCTTTATCAACAAGAAGAAGAGCAACATTCCACCCGTTCCAGCAAGACCACCTTTGCAGATAGCCGATAATGCCAACATGAGAAGTAGGAGATCTATCCACCAAAAAGTCTTTCTCATGATGGACAAATTAGCTGAAGCTAATACTGCTCTCCCCAATTTGTTCCCCGAAGATGTTAATCTCTGGAATCTGAACTGTGTAGTTTACGAGAAGGCGGTCTCCCTGCTTAGCGACAATATAAGTAACGATTCTTCAGTACGTCTGAGTAAGACTCGCGAGCGTATTGCACAGCTTCAGTTTAAAATTGAAACGGCGAGACGGCATGTATCAAATATTCAGTGCGTCATCAGCTACATAACATCAAATAAAAAATTCACTCCAAAAGTTAGGGCACTTGCTCGAAACTTAAGGAAAGCAAATCACTCGCTGAACAAGTGTAAACTGTTGACCATCAAGCAGCACTGGACGCAAAAAATAAGATCTCTTTCAACAGCGAAACAGCGCCTTAAACGGCGAGTAAAGTGGATTCAGGAAAATTCCACCTTTTCTACTCATCCTTCCCGTCTGTTCAATAAAACGTCACGTGCCGTTAAAAATCCGCCTAGTCGAGAAGAGATTCAAGTCTTCTGGGAACAAGTATATGGAGATACTTATCAGCTAAATGAAGACGCTTCAGATATATCCCTCTTTCGTAACTTTTGCCAAAGGCAAAGGTTACAAGGTCCAGAGAAAGATTATCCACTAATTACTGCTGAAGAAGTGAAGAAAATTATCACTAGAACTAAGAACTTTTCAGCGCCAGGGCCAGATAAAATCAACAACGTTTGGTGGAAGAAGTTCACTTCTCTACACGTTTGGCGCAGTAAAATGGAACGTCGATGAGTTGAAGCAACTTGACCGAAGCACACGTAAGATGATGACGATCCATCGAAGTCATCATCCTAGATGATGCGCCCTTATGCGACTCGTACATCAACATGAAGTCGTCAATGCTGCGGCGTTTCTATACCGTGCCGCAGGTAGGGCCAAAGAGGAGCTTGGCCTCCCATTTTATTCCAGCCACACTACACATGGCCTAGCATCACTAACAACTTTGGTGCTCAAAAGTCGTGTACAGGAAGCAGAACATACGCTTCTACTAAGAGAACATGCTGATAAGCCCCTTCATGGTAAATTCTACGGCATCAAACGTAGAGAAGAGCTCTCGATGGGTCTGTCTAACATGTTTCTCAAGTCTGCTGGATTGAGATCGGAGACTGAGGGATTTCTTTTTGCTTGTCGAGACGGCGTTATAGACACCTCAAAATATGCACGCTACGGGTACATTGAGAGACACAATGCGGCTCTAAAAGTGTTATATTACTATCTAAGGCACTTCTATGGTGTTGATCTATTGCCCGTCTTGCCATACGCCCATGGGGAACTGGAGTCCGTTGTGGAGAATGATCAGTGTAAGATCTGCTGGAATTTCTCATTCTCCACCACTCAACGTATCAGTGCTACGAAGCCTGATATTGTCCTCCAAGATCTGAAGACGAAGATCATTTACGTGATTGAGTTCTCGACACCAGCCGATGGTAATATCACAGCAAAAAAGGAAGAAAAACGGGCGAAATATCAAGCACTTCTTTTCGAGCTGAGCAGGCTGTACCAAAGCTACAAAGCCCATCTTTTAGTTCTCATAATCTTGTCTTGGAGTATGAAAGCTTCATTTCTTAGCCAACTCAACAAGATTCCGGCTTGCCAGCGTCAGGCTCATTCCATCGCGAACCGGATGCAAAAGGCTGTTCTTCTGGGATCACTTCATTTAGTCCGTCAACACTGTTCCTCATAACATTCTACAAAGATTGGTAACTCTAAAAAAGTATCCAGAGGTGAAACCTTTATCTCCAACTGTCCCGTCTGCCGCGTAAGGTCATCCGCCGCTAGAGACCTGACTCCAAGGAACAGTGTTGCACGATGTCATCTCGCATAAATTTCCCGCTCTTGCTTACCTTCTAGGACAGAAGAAGCAGAAGTGGATGACGTACACGTTCCAGTTGCGTCGGGATTGGTTGATTTAAGGAACCGTGATCATAGCTTCCGGAGCCTACAACTTCTCATAATAATTATAATGTAATTTATATAATTATAATATTATATACAATGTCACGCCTACCCGAATACGTACACATCTACGTCATTTTTCACTTTCACTAGCGCTCTCGTTTTCATCAGCCTATATAAACTGCACTAAAGTCCCAGTGCGGCAGTCTGCTCGTATGATGCGGCGAATTGTAAGATCTCTCTGTGAAACTTGAATAAAGTACCGAAATTCCAATCCGTTGAAATTGCTCCTTTCTAAAAAGTCTCAAGTACCATTTTTACGCACAAAATTTTGACGATCCTGCCAGGATCAGCTCAAACTTTTCAATCTCTACGGAAATCTAATAGAAAGCTGACGAGTTGACACCTGGAAGACCACTGAAAAATAAAAGGCAGGTTTTAAACAAGAATCTTAAAAGACTCCGGGCGTTGCTAAGGCGAAGCTTGTTAACAAAAGAAAAGTACTATTCATTGTTATAACTAGTGCCTGAACCAAGTAGTGTCCTATATTACGTAACAAAATTGAATACGAAATTCTAAAAGGAATAAATTGAAAGGGTGCGTGACATAACGCGGTAAACCCCCTACGAGGCTCGAAATCAGTCGGAAGGCACAACTGTGCAAACAAACACAGCAACAGTAAGCAGCAGCAGTGAGAGACACGTCACTCGCCGGACTCCAGCACGAGGCAAGCATCATCGGAAGTACTGAGGACTTCCACCGCAAGCCAGGAATCGAGCGAACCGTTGTAAGTTATATAAAGAGAAAGTGATATAAGCGAGCTAATAGAAGCGAATCTCAAAGAGTATAAATCGTCTCTACTCTCTGCGGAAGGAGAATAATGAAAAGGATTCTAACTTCTCATTAGGTGAGGTAAAGTTTTGAGATTCGGTTAAGAATTACTCCCTTTGCCCAGAGTATTTTCTTTCCTTAACAAATAAACTCACTACAGTGGTATCTCAGTATTGTTGTAACACGATACTTGCTAATACCATTGCATTAAATACACTAAACATTGTAAAAAACATGAAATAAGTTAGGAGGTAAACTATAAAGATTTACCTGACGATCCACTTGACGAATAATGTATTCCTTTCACAACCGCTCCAACCATGTCACGAGCCGAGTCACCTTCTTTCACTTCAACCGAAAACCTTACTCAAATCCTAGCACGTATGGATACCCAATACGATGCTGTAGTAACCACCATGATTGCACTTACTGCAAATTCATCAATTTTAATGACAAATGACCCGAATAGAACGGAGGAAATCGCTAAATTAGCACAAATAATAGGACGACCGGGAATTGTAGAGATAGACAGGGACGAAAGGATTACCGAGGACAAATACGAATACGATGAAGAATTAGCAGAAATCGAAATAACATTAGGTCGGAACAAAAAACTTTTAGAAAAAATTCAATTACGTAAAGGCGAAAATTCAAGTAAAATCTCTCAACCGGTTCCCCCTTCGGACCCAACCTCTGCTAAGGATATTTCTGAGACGATCGAAGTATTAAGCTGATAAAATGATATCGGTATTGAAGATTTCATGAAGTGAATTAAAAGAGCACAACTGAGATGCCACCAGCCTGGCCTTCTACTCGATTTCATAATAGCAACAAAAATAACGGGCACGGCTAAGAATTCCATTCGATTCATCTAGATTAATTCATTCGAAGAATTACATGATGCACTGCGACAGAATGTAAAACAAACTAGCTCTCTCTTAGCCTTGAAGAGCAGATTAGAATCATGCAAACAAGGCATGACCGAGTCAGTTCAAAAATTCACAACTCGATTTAGACAAATTCAAAATGAAATTAATTATACAATTCAAGCCCAACACTCAAATACCACAGAAAGGAAAATTAAAATAAAATTAGAAGAACAGGAAGCAATTAACCGATACCTACTGAACCTTAAAAGGGAGATAGGACTGCTTAGACTACTTAGACCTTTCACTTTAACCGAAGCCCCGAGCTACGCAAGTGAAACAGAGATGTGGATAAAAGAATCACAGTTGGTCCGAATATCAATCCCAATGTTTACTAAACCGGCTCTGCGGAACTTTCCACGTCCCATGCCACCAATTAGGACATTTTTGTCAGCACAATGCTTTACTAAAAATTTTAAGCAAGGTCAATATCAGGCGAGACCACCTCCCGTGAGGCAGGTACTAGAGAAAGAAGATTGCATAGAATCTTTTGTAATGACACCGGATGAGATCCAAGAGCTGCTCAATTACGAGCACTCAGCCGAGTGTCAGCAGTTTCTGGTGGACTCCAGTCTGTGCGAGGAAGAAGAGGAGGAAAGGAATACACATTTCTAGTAGATAGCGGAGCAGCGATAATCTTAATTAAACACAAAGTTCTTTTACCAACCGACAAACCATTCAAATGCTATACAAAATTTGTAATGGGAAACGACTCACAGGACTCGACCCACGCGGTGTATATTGAATATTTCGAAAAGAAACAATCATTCCACGTTATAGCAGAAAAATTTATCCTGCATGAAGATGGAATAATTGGTATTTAATTTTTTAAGAAATATAGTAGGTACGCTATAACACCCGCATTTTTAATAATTGAAAAACACAAGTTACCCTTGCATTGTGACGGGGAGTTTATTGGAAAGTCGACATCGCAAATTTGCGAAATTCAGGTGGAAATTTTCAATCAAAATATCTGGATAGAGAATAACGGAACTTATTCCTGATGGTATATACAGTATCAATAACAACAATATTGATTTACCCATTTTTAATTATTCAAAAAAAAACCTTTAGAATTATCTACATATATTAATTATACAAGAATTTCTAAAATAACTTCCCGAGACGTGAAGATCGCAGAAAAATGGGATAAAGAACTGAAGGATTTTAACAACCGCATTACAGAAGTTCTTCAAAAAATCCGTATTGAACACTTGGATAAACACATTAAAGAAAAAATACAACAAATATTCGTTTTATATCAAGAAATCTTTTCGCTTGAATAGGAGCCACTTCCATCTACCGATCTAGTAGAGCACGAAATCATATTAAACACAGGTAAAATTATCAACCTTAGGTTTGTCAAAGAAGAAACAGAAAAACTTCTCCGCAAGAATATAATCAGACACGGATCAAGGCTCATATCCTTTATCAGTAATCGATGACATCCTTGACCAATTAGGAAGAGCAAAGGTCTTTTTAACCCTTGACCTTAGTGCTAGCTTTCACCAAATTGCAATGATTGAAGCAAGCAAATTATTAACTGCATTTTCGACAGACAGAGGGAATTTTGAGTACAATAGAATGCGTTTCGGTCTGAAGAATTCCCCTGCAAAGTTTCAAGGTATGATGGACAACGCTTTTCGAGACCTAATCGGAAAGAATTTTTTTGCATACATCGATGACATTGTTTGTTTTTGGCAGTACTCTTGCGGAACACAACAATAACTTACAATCCGTCTTCCAAAGGATTTAAGAATTAGGACTACGCCTTGAACCAACAAAATGCGAATTCTTAAAACCTGAACTTGATTATTTAGGACATCTCATCATAGCAAGAGTTAAACCCAACCTTGTTAAAATTCAAGCAATTCAAGAATTTAAGAAATTAAACACAGTATACGATGAACAATCATTCCTTGGACTGGCCGGTTACTATAGAAAATTCATAAAGAACTTCTCTAGTATAGCCAAACTTTTAACTAAATTAACTCGAAAGCAAACTACCTTTGATTGGACACCTGACTGAGAAAGCATTCTTTCATTTAAAAACAGCCTTAATATTAGCACCAGTTTTTCGTTTTCCTGATTTTAACCAGCAATTCACACTTACTACAGACGTTTAAAATCTAGGCTTAGGAGCCGTATTATCTCAAGTCGGACATCCTTGTCTTTTCGCTTCCAGAACATTAAACAAAGGTGAAGAAAATTACACAACTAGCGAAAAAGAACTTCTGGTAATAGTCTGGGCCCTTAAAAGACTAAAACAATATCTTCTTGTTAAAAAGTTTCAAATTCAGACGGACCACTGGGTTTTGATCTGGCTACACAACGTCAAAGATCCCAGTTCCAGACTTTTTCGTTGGAGACTTTGATTGGAAGAATATCAATATGAAATAGAATATGTAAAAGGAAAGAGAATAATGTTGCAGATTGCTTATCCAGACTCTTTCCAGTAAATGATATTTCCGAACAATCCATATCAAATCCTGCCGCTACCTAGAATGAAAATTCAACTGAAGAGGAAACAGAAACCGAAATAGAGACTGAAACGGAAACTGATGATGACTCAGAATTAGAACAAAAAGCTTTTTACGAGAATTTTACTACATGGAGATTGAAACCAGAACAAGGAAAAATTAAGACTAAACCAAATGCTTATGGTAAACTCTGGAGAAATATAAATAAAAAAGATTTACCTCCTTTCAATGAAGAAAAATGGCTAAATTATTTTGAACAAGTAACTCAGGAGGCAGTGAATAATAAATTTACTATCGTACGGGTAATAATTGGAGATCCACTTATTACTCCTCTAGAGAGAGAGTTTATTCAAGAATTAATGGAATATCTATCTACTGTTAACACTGAACACCAATTTCATCTATGCTTTAATAACACTCGTGACTTGACAAAAGAAGAAAAGACTGTTATGAAAGAAGCTCACCAAAACCACCTTGGGGAAAAGAATACATTAGAAAATGCAAAAAAAAAAAAAATAGGACAATGGCCCGGAGTGGATAAGAAAGTAATTGATTTTGTTAAAAAATGTCCTATATGCCAATTAAACAAAACCACCCATTAAAGAAACTAAGCAGAAGGAATTATTCCCGATATTCCACAAGCACCTAACGATAAGATTGCACTTGATATATTTGGCCCTTTACCCGAAAAAATAAAAGGAAACAAGTATATTTTGAGTTTACAGGATAGATTAACGAGATACACAATTTTGATCCCACTTCCAAATGAAACTTCTGAGTCTATTTTAACTGGATTATTTGAACATTATATATACGTGTTTGGAGCACCAAAAACAATCCTTACAGATCAAGGAAGAAATATTATTTCTGAATTAATTCAGCAACTCGAAGAGGCTCTAAACATCCAACACGATAAAACCACTTCGTCCATCCCCCCACAAGGAATGGGACGCTAATTTAAAATACGTAAACTTTGCATTCAATACTATGAAAAATCAAACAACAGGATTTTCACCCTTTGAACTCACTTTCGGAAGAGAACAAAACATTCCCTCTTCAATACCAACTTGTCCAACTTTAACCCATCAAAATTTGATACAAAAGTGGAAGGACAGACATGATTTGAATCTAAAAAAAGCTAGAGAACGAATTGAAGTAGAAGTCTTACGTCAACCAAAAGCTAATAAGCTTGGTCCGTCATGGAAAGGCCCTTATAGGATAACTAAAATTTTTGATAACGATAATTTAGAGATTTACATAAAAAACAAACTGTCTAGAGTTCATATAGATAATACGATATCTTATCTTTCAGATGAAGACGATAGGGATGACACTGATCCTGCTACTCGTGGGAATAGTCGCGATAACTAAAGCTACTTACACCATAACTCCTATTAATGGAAACATCTATGTGAAGTAGAAGTAAGATTAACCAGCGGCTTAAATGACGCTATGAAAAGTAATTATTCAAACTCCAAACTACTAATAGGTGCGTTTATGATCGATGAAATAACAGCAGATATGGACACCACTATCAATGCCATATCCAATGGTAAATACAGTATTATTCACCCTCAGATCTTGACGCCGGCGATAATGAAGAACACCATCCAAGAGTTCGCGACCATACACAGAACTCATTATCATTTCGATAACACGGAAGATAACTACCAACACTTGATCGACATCAGCGAAATTAAAGTTGCTGTAGTTCGAGGTCTTTTAACATACGTGATCCTAATCCCAGTCCTAGGAAAAGAAGAAGGTTCCCTTCAACATACTATCCCAATACCTTATCAATCCACAACGTCTCTATGTCCATAGTACCCAATTAAGACTGTGTGATAAAGTATCGAGACTCCTATATCCCGACCGACACCTTGACTCTTCAGAATTGTGGACTGCAGAATACGAAATTTCTAAACGTCGACAACCTAATATTAAGCTAATTGATACAAAAACCTGCGAATCTAGCATTTTCAAAAGATATGAGAATTTTAACTGTTATCAATCACCTTACTTACTGCACAAGGAAATCTTTATGCCAATACTCAACGGTTACATTGTCATACCTACAGGAAAATGAACTTCAGACTTCTAATGTAAAGATTTCGTTAAAAATAAAGAAACAGTTTAACCTATTTTGATAGTAGGTAAAAGCTGTAAGATATATAATGATTACGACATTCTAGATTTAAGTACTGAAATAGAACAGCACTTTTATGAATGGTTTAATGTAACCTACAATGCGAACTTTTACCAAAATGATACCCTTTTCCTACGTAACAAACTAATTCAACTGCCTAAACAAATATATAATAATGACCTTAGACAAGCCCGACTTGCCTCGATGATACAAATAATATATTAGCAAATATTGCCACACACAGACGTTTAAAGACTTGGACAGAAACAGGTTTGGATTGGTTACATTATTTACGATATGCAGCCCTAGCTTTAGAAACATTGTGCTTAATGTACAAATGCGGATTAGTTGATTGTATAAAGAATTGCGTTCGTAGAAAACTACGTTTCTTCTGCGTTAAAACATCCGTTACAATTCCAACTCATGTTGTGAACTATAATATCACAGTTCAACCACTTTTTCAGCCCGATATTGAGCTTCGACCTAAAAGGGTTATAATATAATTTTTAGGGACTAAAAGCTGTTCAAAGGGAACCTGTTACGCCTACCCGAATACGTAAACATCTACGTCATTTTTCCCTTTCAATTTCACTAGCGCTTTCGCTTTCATCAGCCTATATAAATTACACTAAAGACCCAGTGCGGCAGTCTGTTCGTATGATACGACGAATTGAAGATCTCTCTGTGAAACTTGAATAAAGTACAGCAATTCCAATCTGTTGAAATTGCTCCTTCCTAAAAAGTCTTAAGTACTATTTTTACACACAACAATAATATAATAATATAATATAATAATAATTATATAATATTACATTATAATTATAATATAATAATATTAATGAAGAGAAAAGATATACAACTTCAGGACGAAGTTTGTTGCGAAGTATCCTTACACACAGAAAGTTTCAGTGAGAAGACTCATCAATAAGATGAAGGACATCAGAAGTAATCTTCTTATCTCAATAGACGGAGCAATGGAGATTAAAGAGCAGGTTTATTTTGCATGGAAAAACGTCGACAGAGAACATCAGTTAGAGGAAGCCGTATTACACGATAAAGTAGCAGAAGCAGAGGTTCAACAACGAAGAAAGTGATTAAAATGGTCATACCATATAAACAGAGATGTTATGCGCCTTTATTTTTTGGGAGAGAAAAGTGGGCAAAGTGTGAGGAGAGAACACCATCGACTCTTCTTACTTGAGTACCAAGAGCTAGCCACAAGAATACAAAACAGAATCTAGCAGACCAAAAACGCTCAATATCTGTAAACAGATTTCTTTCGGCTGTTGAAATAGCTGCCATAAAAATGGGTGTGGAGCAGCAACTTCCTATTGATGAACTGTTGATGAAATATGAAGGAAGATGTGGACAATGAAGAACTGATTGTAGCTGAAGGCATAGGTGTAAGGGACAATGTACATCAAGCACCTTGAAAAAAATTTTGGTCGCGCTTTACTAGAGTTCAGACATGTAGAACCAACACAAAGGGATCGCGATCCACCATGGAAGATGAGGTTGGATATAGGTGTCAGCAAAGTAAGGTGAAAATTGAGACAATTGACTCATTATAAGAAAGGAAATAGAAGCAGAAAGCTGAAAGAATATGTTAATAAAATCATCCATCCTCGATACATCGTATTATTGACACCATCAATATTAAATGAGATTGTTGATTCCCGACGACAGAAACTAGATGTTCTTCCTGCTAGACTGCGTCGGTACAAGAAAAGTTGTACCAGAAGGCAACAAAATCGAACCTTTTAGGCATATGAAAGGTTACAACTATCATTGCAGGTGAGGTATATTCTCACTGCGACGAGAATGACATCCTTACAGAAGAACAAAAAGGATGTTTTAAAAACTCGCGGAACAGTCAAGATCTAATGACCATAGACGCTGTTGCCATGACACAAGTTAGTAAATATCAAAGAAACTTGCACATGGTATACATTGACTACAAGCACGCGTTTCCTTCCGTACCACGTGACTATTTGCTTGAAGTCTTAAAAATTTACAAAATCTGCCCACGCATCATCAACTTTCTAAGTCGTGCAATGATTCTTTGGGGTACAAGAATCAAGTATTTTGATAATGGAAAACCTAGGATAACTCATGGCTTCATGGGTCTCATGGGTTCAGAATACATGATAATGAGGATGGTCGTCAACTGACCCATCTTCTATACATGGATGGCCTGAAGCTATACGCTTGTTCAGACCATAAAATACAGCAAGTGATCGATGCCAGAAAGCAGTTTTTCAAATATATCCACATGGAGTTCGAATTAGATAAATAAAGAACAGTGTATTTAATCAGTGGAGAATTAGAAACCACAGAGCTGGAGAACGAGAACGAGAATGGCATCGAGGCAATGGCTGAGGGTGAGTCATATAAATACCTGGGTATTCTCGAATCTAAGGGTATTCACCATACGATAGTTAAGAAAAGCCTAACGACTGCCTTCACTAATCCTTTCGGCTCATCAAATGGTCTAACACCGACCTTAAAAGGTTAAACAGAACCGTCCGCGTAGAAATGATAAAGCACCGAATGCACCACAGTATTTCGACGATTGAAAGGGTAGTTCTACCACGACATAGAGGGGGTAGGGGCGTTATAGATGTCAAGAAACTGTGTAAGTTACAAATTACACAGTTGCGAGACTATTTTAACAGCAAGCGAGATGTTACGCTTTACAACATCATCTGTAAAGCGAATCTCGATTACGCGCCCTTGCGTTTTTCCCTACACGGAGAAACTCTGGCACGAGCTGTTATTGTTGAAATGAAAAAAAATTTCATAGCTCTAGCTATAAGGGCAGATACCATAGGGAAATTAGGAACGCAATGGAGACGAAAAGGCTTTCACTTAAAGTACCCCAAAACGTTAGATCAACATGAGGTGGATAGTGAGGCACCTAATATTTGTTTAAAAAAGGGCGTCCTGTTTCCAGAAACGGAAGGATTCGTCATTGCGATTAAGGACAGAGTTGTCAGCACCAGAAAAGGTCGCAAACACGTGTTACATCAAGAAGTGGCTAACCATTGTCGCGTAATGGCTCAGAGAGTATTTGCGCACAGACATAATGATGTGACGGGCATTATACACCAACAACTTGCAATGAACCTAGGACTCTCAAGAGAATGGATGCCTTTTTATAGATACATTCCAGTTCCCGTTTTAGAAAACGAAGATTACATCTTATATTGGGATGTCACTATTCAGACGGATCATTATATCCGCGCTAATCGACACGACATCGTGATGTGTGAGAAAAAAGGTTGAAGAGACTACATGATCGACATTGCTTGTCCACTTAACCGGAAATAGCAGGTAACATATACAACCAAGATCCATAAGTATAGCGAGCTAAGGCATGAAGTAAAGACAATATGAAGGAATGTGAAACATGTACCTATTCATTATATTGTGATTTCGGCTAGGGTACTGGCAGCAGCTCAGAGGGCGGTTTTATTAAACGCCTGACGCATTGTAAGAAACTTCCTAGACCATCAGGAAGCAAGCGACTGAAAACCTGTGGAGTGGCAGATGGTAATGCTAGGAAAGCATCCAAAGACGACTCTTGTCACCTTCAACGCTCGAGGCCGCTGTGTGAGGATAACAGCGGTAAAAGATGAAACTCCATACTACATCGTGCTCCTCACTTTGTACCTACAGTATCATCGCAAAAGATTTCAAACATCGTAATAAATTATTTCATAATATCCTCATCTCATCAGGCACTTAACTTAGTCCGTGGCTGATGATGAAAAATCGGGTTCACCCGAGAACAAGTTTGAAAAATTAATAATAATACCCTAAAATAATAATTATATATATATATATATATATATATATATATTTATATATATAATTCGGTTTCGATTCCTTTGGAATAGAACCGAAGGGCCTATGCTAAAGCCACCGAACGCGTCCTCGGGTTGCGGATAGAGGGTTCCTGTACCAAGGTTTTCTGCTGAATATGGTTACAATAATTAATAAGCAGTCACGGACAATTGTCCAGGGATGGTCCCGAAGGAATAACTCCTAAGCTAAGGCGTAACAACCGTGCCGAAAGCTGAATGGCACCTGGGTTAGGTGTCTCAAACGGTGACTCTGGGATACCTCTTCAGAGATCTACCTGTTTCTGTCAAAAATCCACCCAAGCCCAAGGAGGTAGAGACTTTTTGGAGAGAGGTGTACAAGATCCCGAAAACACTAGAGTTGAAAGAAGATACTGAAAATATCATCCGCTTCAAGGAGTTTTGCGACAACCTCATAAAATCTGAAGAGGAATGTCCATCAATCACTGCCGAAGAGGTGAAAAAAGCACTTAGAGGCACGAAGAACTTTTCCGCTGCTGGACCAGATTGTATCAAGAACTTTTGGTGGAAGAAGTTTACTTTTACACACCAACATTTGGCCCGCATATTCACCTCATATTTAAAGTCGGAGACGCCCATTCCGCAGTGGCTGGTGTTAGGACGCACTATACTCCTGCCAAAAAAAGGCAACTTGTCCAACCCAGAGAATAATAGGCCAATAACTTGTTTGAACACGCTGTATAATATCTTTACAGCTGTCCTCAACAACAGGATTGTTCGACGAATTGAGCCTGTATGGCGAGAGATGTACGAACAACGTGGCTCGAAAAAAGGTATAGCAGGCTGTCGAGAGAACCTGCTAATTGACAGGTGTGTCTGTAAAGACGCTGCAGCCCATCAACGCGTCCTGTCAATGGCCTGGATTGACTACCGGAAAGCTTTCGATTCAACCTCTCATAGACTTATCATCTGTCTGTTGGAAAGCTTGAAGGTACATCCGCACATAGTGAGATGCATAGAGAGATTGATGCCTCTTTGGAAAACTAGCTTTACTATCTCATCTAGAAACTATCGTGTGACAACGAACAACGTCACCTTCGAGAGGGGCGTCTTTCAAGGTGATACCATGAGCCCTTTGCTTTTTTGCGTCACACTTTTGCCTCTATCTCGCGCACTACGAAATTCTCCTGGATACCTCTGTGGCGACACTAATCAGCGCGAGCATAAGGTCACTCATGTATTTTATATGGATGACCTGAAGATCTATGCCTCTGGTAGAAGCAAACTTCAAACTGCTATAAATATTGTCAAGAACTACACAGGAGAGATTGGGATGGACTTTGGCTTGGACAAGTGTGCCAAAATTTATCTGAAGAAAGGAAAGATTACTGGCGTCCTCAAGGACCCTGAGCTTGTGGATATAAGTGTTATCAGACATTTTAATACTGGTGAGACCTATACATACCTGGGCGTGCCTCAAAACCGCATTCAGGACATAACATCAGTGAAGGAGTCTCTCCGAAGCAGATAAAAGCATCTTCTTCGACAGATTTGGTCTTACAATCTGTCGGCGTTGAACAAGGTATCTGCGACTAACATGCTTGCCGTCCCGGTTCTACTCTACTCGTTTGGGGTAGTTCAATGGATGAAGAACGAGCTTAAGGCCCTTGATGTCATTACACGTAAGATCATGCATATGCATAAAAGCTTGCATATCAATTCGTCAGTTCCGCGATTATATATTTCACGCCGTCAAGGCGGACGCGGACTTCTGAATCTCCAGTGTCTTCATAACCGGATTGTTCTAAGTACAGCTTACATCGTTGCGAATGACAGAGATCCTCTCCTAAAGATGGTCAGGAACCACGAGATAATTGGCGAAGGATCGTTCCTTTACAAAGCCGCGGAGCAAGCGGCCGAGACCTTTGGCCTGAATTTTAACATCAGAAGTGAGGAAAGTGCATTACTTCATCTAGATGCTTCCCCTCTAAAAACAAAAGTGAAGAAAACAGAGGTTGAAAATTTTCACCAAGAGTTACTCGACAAGAAAATGCACGGAAACTTTCACAGAAATGTAGAAAAACAGTCCTTGTCGAAGGAGCAAACTTTTGCTTTCCTCAAATCATCAGGGCTTAATTCAGGTACAGAGGGTTTTATTTTCGCATGCCAGGACGGTGTCATTTCCACCTTAGCATACCGTGAGCGCATTTTATGTCAAGAAGTTCCCAGTGATAG